>WNWU01013631.1:3728027-3830347 GCA_012654045.1 Ptyas mucosa | reverse complement strand
ACTTCCGCATAGACTGATTGAGCACGACCATCAGTATATATCTGACAGGCATGGACATGGAATGCAAACACCAAACTTTAGAACCATTACCAAAACAACTGAGTTGACCTTTATTGGACACTAGTAGAATGATTGGGGGGTGGGGGCTGGGAGAAGGGAAAAACAACAGCCTTAAACGAGACTCCTCAGATTTGGCTTTTACTGTTCTCCAATCACTTGGCTTTAGTAAAAGTACACTTTCACTGCAAATGGAGTTGAGGGTCTTTCTTTCCTAAACACCTAAGCTGGGACAGGCCTGACACTCAGTACTTTGAAAATGTTTCTGTTCACCTCTCTCTCTTCAATTGAATATTTATTTACTAAATTTCTATCTCACCTAAGTGACTCGGGGTCATTTACAACTTCATAATAAAACCATATAAACACACAAATAAAAGCATGGAATAAAAACAGAATTAAGGACAAGTTAAAAAATTTCAAGTAAAAATTAAAACCAAAGTTAAAAATTCAAAAGAGTAAAAGATTAATAAGGCCCAGGGGGTGTCTTCAAACCACCAGCCATGCCTGGGACTGCATCACATTCATAGATTTCCATGCTAATCAGCAAAGCCGGATGTTACACTTCTGGAAAACCACAAGAGTGGGGCATTGTCTTACCTCTGGGGGTAAGATGTTCCAAAGTATGTGGGCAGCAGCTGAGAAGGACTTTTTCCTAAATCCCATCGGTCAAAGTTCCTTCACCAACATGATACGTAGCATCCCCTCTAGGTTTGACCAGGTGAGACAATGTTTTGGGTGAGATGGTTTCTCAGGAATTGAATATTGAATGTAATTGGATATTCTTCAATGGCCAAGCTGATAGGAAATTCCAAGACTTTTGCCTCAAATTGGAGAAAACAGGAAAATATCTGTCATAGCATTCTACCGAAGCACCTTCTCTTTCTCTTCTTCTGCTTCCTTTTCTGCTTTAAACAAAACTCTAAAGTCTCATTTTGCAGTTTCCTTTGAATTGTAGGGTCCCTCCTGATTTGGTTATTTTTACTGCTTGTGGCAAAATTTAAAATTCAATGACAATATAATGCTGAAGCTGCCTAAGAAACAATAATGAGAATTGAGTTCTGAGATGATTAAGCATTTTATTTTCCCAAGGTGCATTATGCTGGTATATAATTTTATGTAATGACAATTTAATAGAACAAAATGAGCCAAATTCATCACAGAAATCCACAGAGTTTCCTGTGGGATGAATTTAGCTTTATATATGTTCACAGATGAAAGCAGTAAGTGCAGAAATACAGGTAGCAAAGCAGTCATTTCCCAATTAAGCCTCCTACCTTCACGACAGTTTAGGGAAACTGACATATGAAAAACAGTTTTATTATTGAAAGACCAACATCCATAACTTGGGAGCTCGCTGAAGCAGCAATGGGATACAGAACCTTGATGTTCTCAATGTGAGCCTATTATTATTATGATCCATCGCACAATCTGCCAGATGTTTAGCCTGGATTTGGTATTTTTACCCACCTATCAAGCCTTTCCCAAGGACCTGAGATAGACAGTTGTTTGATAGTGTTAAAGGTTTCATCACAGGCTGTAATCTGTTCTAAGATGCCTTTTGCAATTGACTGACAGTGATTTCATCAATGTTGATTCTGTTCAACTGGTGCTGCTGTAGGATTGCATTTAAGGCATCTATCACTATCGGAACTACCTTTGTTTTCTTTTGCCATAGTTCTGTTTGTTTCTATTTGTATTTTGTGATTTTCTTCAGTTCTTTCTCTTCTATTCTGCTGCTTCTGGTACTTCCAGATTCACTGTTCACACTTCTTATCAACAATTGTTAAGTCTGAGATGTTATGTGACAAGTGCCTATTGTTAGAATTTTAAAATCCCAGAGCAATTTAGCTTTTTCATTTTCTATTATTTTATTAGTATTATTATAATTATAGTTCATTGCATAGTCAACCAGGTGTTTAAACTGGATTTCACATTTTTATCTACCTATCGAGTCCTTATTTCTAGCAGAAATTCTTCATGACTGAGGTCAGATCCCCTTTAATAAAAAATCATGAACAAGAAATGTTTCATGCTTACAACTGTATCAAAAAATGAGAAGGGGTATCAGGGAAGACTCTTTCAGATAATATTTTGATGAGAGACCAAGAAAGAAAAGGAGAAACACAGAATTTGTACAAATACCAAAAAGATACTATAGATTCCAGACCTAGAATGACTTACATTTCATACACAATATACACTGGGGGGAAAAAATCTATTAAAATAAATTCATAGTTACTGAACTTCGTTTACTATGTGGTGTATTTTATTAACTTTTCTGTCAATCCCACCTCAAATGGCTGGTATTGCAGATGCTGTTGCAGAATCTCAATCATTCTCTTCCTGACTGCCTGTCAAGAAGGAAATCAAAATCAAAAGCCCATCCTGTGTTTGATGCAGGACAAGTCTCATTTGGTGGTCCCAACAATGGCACTGCAAATTTTCCCATCCATCTTTTTCACTCACCTCTCCTGGCTGAGTTGACAGTTCTCCTAAAGTGCCACCTTTCACTTGAAGTCCCCACATGACTGTGACCTTTATCCTCATAGTTTACTGGGATGGGGAAGCTGTTTCTCTCCAACTGAAGCTTCATCAATAGTCTCCCCAGGTTTTTGACCTTTGGTTCTTTCCGTTGGCACCTGTGAGGCAACTTGTGTAAATAGTATGACACTTTCCCACTTTCTCAGGGAATAGAAAGGAAGGTTTTAAGGGACCCAGTTTATTTGCTTTATGCTTTGAGGTACAAATGGTTACTGAGGGAGAAAATTGCATTCTTCCAAGTAGGGTTTAAGATGTTGATGTCTTTAACCCGCACGGCCCTAAAACTATGGTTATTTTTTTTTTCCAGCTTTGTGACAGATCATTTACTGCCACCGTCACCAGCTGTGATAGAAAGGCAGAGATGACAATACCCAGGTTCTTAAGTTCAATCTCCTTTGGCTATGGCAAAAATATTGGAGACCTTTTCCTTCTCTGCCTGAGTTATTTAGAAGACAAATAGCCAAAGAAATTGATCTTTGCTTTTCATTACTTTGGAAAACTAAACATGGCTTTGAAGATTTCCGAGCTATATTGGATACACTGCAAAGCCATATTTATTCTATAAAATTAACTCCATGTAATAACCATTTTTTTTCCAGGGAATTCTCTGAAAGGCAGGCCTCTAATTCACAGCTCTCATATCAGCCTAAAAAGCAATAGTAACAGTACTGCTCATACTAAAAAAGAATCTCAAATCCATGGAGGCAATGTTTTAATATGCTAACTGTGGTTTTATAAAGTGACTTCAGGTTTTTGAATTTTCTTCATAGGTCAAAAAAAAAAAGACGGCAGTAGTGGTGGAGAAATGCTGAGGAAAATGGTTGAACTTAGAACATAATCCACTTTACCTTATAAACAACAAGTTCATAAACAACTATACCAGCTTATACCAGACACACAACCAGCAAATTTCATTCTCCCATGAACTGATGGGTCTGGTAATTATAAGTTTTCAAGAAAACAATGAAGTTCAGAAAACACCAAAATCTCAACAATTCAACCCTCAGCCCCATATATTCTCCACTGCTAGATATACCACTTTATGCTGTTAGATGAACTCAGGGAGAATCTCCTGGGTCATAACAACTAGATTCCATTAAACTGAGTTATGGGCTCTCTGAAAAACAGGGAAATGTCTACAAGCTCCCCAGTTTGGGGGGGGGGGGGATGTCAAAATAACATCCATTCAGAATCCTTTGCTAATGGAAGATTAAAAGAAATCCATAAGGTGATCTTCACATTTACAGCCCAGAATATGTTGCATATTGTTCTTTAAGATAACAAAAAGTCAATCAAAGAGAAACAGGATGCAATTACCTAGTGGTAGACTATAGGATGCCTTCAAATGATAGTGCAGCCAGGTGATGTAATGAGTTGCTCCTTTTATGTAGACATAGATTGCAATTTTTAATATGATGGACTGGGAACATTATGAAAGAAAGCGTAATCATATTAGCTATCTTTAATTTTAATTAGATGTGAAAGTAAAGGAAATTAATTCGAGTTTGCCCCCCCCCCCACACACCTACTACTCTTTGAAATGTGGTCCTTAGCATCCTACCCAAAGCCCAGATGTTGTCTCAGTCGTTGGGTTGGGGGGGGGGGGGAAATGCAGAATCAGATTGTTGACTTTGTTGTGAAGTACTTTTCTCTTAGACTAGCCAGATCCCTACTCACTTAAGTTAAGCAAAGGCCCCAAATAAATTTTAGAGGTGCATCATAGTTTAGATTCTGATGGTATAGTCTATACTGATACAGATAGTCCTCAAGTTATGATCACGCAGTAATTCAGTCCAAAAGAGCGGAGGTGGTGTAGTGTTTAGGGTGTAGTATTGCAGCTACTTCAGCAGATGACTGCTAGTTCAGCAGATCAGAAGATCAAATCTCACCAGCTCAAGGTTGACTCAACCTTCCATCCTTCCGAGGTGGGTAAAATGAGGACCCAGATTGTTGGGGGCAATATGCTATTTAGTATATTGTCTTTGGTGTAAGCCACCCAGAGTCCTCAAAGAGTGGACGGCATAGAAATATGAATAATAATAATAAAATTTATGTTGCTAAGAGAGACAGATGTAAAGTGAATTTTGCCCCCATTTTATGACCTTCCGTGCCACAGTTGTTAAGTGAATCACTATAGTTGTTAGTTGTTAAGATAGTAACAGAGTTGTTAAGTGAATCTGGCTCCCCCATTGACTTTGCTTGTCAGAAGGTCGCAAAATTTTGATCACATGATTCTGGGACACTGGAACCGTCATAAATATGAGTCAATTGCTAAGTGTTTGGATTTTGATTATGTGACTATGGGAATGTTGTAAAGGCTGCAAGTGGCTCAACAGCCCTAGTGGCACAGCAGACTAAAGCACTGTTATTAACATCAGCTGCCTGCAATTACTGCAAGTTCAAATCTCACCAGGCTCAACGTTGACTCAGCCTTCCATCTTTTCTAAGGTAGGCAAAATGAGGACCCAGATTGTAGGGGCAATAAACTGACTTTGTATAAATATATACAAAAGTATGAAGGCTATTGCTTAACGCATTGTAAACCTCCCTGAGTCTCCGGAGAAAGGTGGCATATAAATCAAATTTTAAAAAAAGAAAAAAGTCGCAAAGGTGCTTTTTTCAAGAAGCAACCGAACTTTCTGTTTTTTCTTTGAAGATCTTTCACTTCTCATCCAGGAAGCTTCTTCAGCTCTGAATTGATGGTGGGGAATGGAAGGATTTATATTCCTTGCAGACAACTGGTCATTTGCATACTTTTAACGGGTCATTAAAGTTACCTGAAGGTTTATCTGTGTCATCAGGGTCACCTGAGTGGTGCAAATTGGTATGAGCCTTAAGGCTAAAAGAATGCAAATGACCAGCTATATAACAGCTTTGTTCAGTTACATCATGCTTCCAAACAAAATTCTTGGCTTGATGAATCTTGGAAAAGCCTATCGAACGATTTATCCTACCGTTCAATCAATGTCCTCACTGCGAAATAAAATTTAGGATGCGTGCTTTAAAGCCTCAAGAACCGTTCTCCAGTTTAACCAATCAGCCTGCATAAAATTTTGTCATATTTGCATTGCTATCGCCACCACGTCTTGAAATCATACATGGATTTTTGTGCTGCGTGACCAACCTTTATATGTGAGCATAGTCAATCTTTGCTTATATTTAGTGAACACCATAGATAGAAATGAATTATTAGGTCTTTACACTGATTTATGGTGGTGTAGGTACATCCGAGGTGGGTTTCAGCAGGTTCTGACCAGTTCTGTAGAACCGGTAGAAAAATTTTTGAGTAGTTTGGAGAACCGGTAGTAAAAATTCTGACTGGCCCCGCCCCCATCTATTCTCTGCCTCCCAAGTCTCAGCTGATCAGGAGGAATTGGGGATTTTGCAGTAATCTTCCCCTGGAGTGGGGTGGGAATGAAGATTTTACAGTATCCTTCCCCTGCCACATCCACCAAGCCATGCCCACCAAGCCATGCCACTCCCATCAAGCCACACCCACAGAACCAGTAGTAAAAAAATTTGAAACCCACCACTGAGGTACATGGAAGTGTTTCTACCCTGTCAAAGAGGGTACAAAATCTGAGCTTTTAATTCAGTCAACCCCAGGAGGTGTTTGTCAATAAGAAAGTATTTAAAAAATGTAGTAAAAATGGAATGTGTGCTTTCTTTTTTTTCAGTACCAGCATGCTATTGCAATAGGCTCTGCTCCATACATCGAGAAGATATACTTTCAAGATGAAGCAACCAAAACTCTTTCATTTAAACACAGACAAGTCATAACAGAGTTGGCTCACACAGAGTGCTGCAACTGCTGCCTTTCCAGCCTAAACAAAAACAAACCCAACTCTCAAATCCATTTTCAGGGAGCAATAGTTCTTCAAGATTGTTATTCTTTGGTAAGTGCAACTCACAAGTCAGCTATCTGCTGAGTAAGCAATGCATGTTCAGCAGAATAATTAGAGAGGGAAAGAAATGGGGCATTTAAATGTATAATCTTTTCCATGAAAAGTGTGTCTATTCTTCTAATAGGTGCCACAAAATGGAGCTGATTTGGGCAGTCTGTCAAAATTCACTGGAAGCAAATGTTATTGTATTGTCATGAATCTGCATGATAAAACGACATCTATCAGACCACAGATTTAAAAAAAAAACGGGAAGGAATTATCTTCATCATCAACACCAGATTTTTCCATAAATCCTGGTCAATGTGAAGTCCATCCTTTCATTATCTCCAAACTTACGGGTATAAAGTGCCTTAAATGCGTGTACACCCATTAATTACTTAAACAGGCAAAGGCACTAGTTAAAAAATTCAATCAGAAGTGCAACCTTATTTAAGGTTCAATCTAGAGCCAAAATAGACAGCAACTTCCATCATCTCAGTCTAGCCAGGGAAGAAGGATAAGAAGTTCTAAAAGATATCAGATGTCTCACCTCTGTAGAGAATTATTTGCTATACATTAGTGGTGGGTTGCTGCTGGTTCACACCGGATCAGGCAAACCGGTAGCGGCATCGGTGGGAGGATCTGCCCACCCGTCCGGACACTTCTGTGCATGCGCAGAAGCGCTGGGCGCGCACACGTATGAGCAAACCAGTAGTGATGGGATTTGGAACCCATCCCTGCTATAAATGCTTGTGATTTATTTATTATTTAATCACCATCCTGACCTTAGAGCTGTCCCTGGTCTTGCAAAAGCCTGGTCTTGTCCTTGAAGGCCCAACTGGGTATAAATTACTATATAGCCATGGTTATTATTAGATAGTATATAATAGTGATCCTATAACAACAGGAAGCAAGTCAACATGGCCATCAGTCCAATTTTGTGGGTGGGTGGGTGGGTGGAGGTAAGTATACTTTGATCTTTGTCCATCTCATGATTTGAAATAGATCATGGATCAGTACAATACTTAGGCTTTGAATTGGTTTGCCTAACCTCTTTTCTTCTGAGCTTTGATGTAGAGAATCTCCACTTCCCTTTTAATATAAGAAAGCCCCATATTAGCAAATAAATGCCCCCCCCCAGAAGAGAAAAGACTTCCCTGAAGCAGCCAACCCCTGTGAATGAAGATTTACTTTCACAAACTGATCCATTCATAAACCAAATGCCTTCAGGTACAGCCTCCACAGAAGGCTGGAATTGATCAGATTAAAAAGCAGGGAGACAAAAGACATCTAAAATCTACATTTCCCACCCAGCTCCAAGGACAGGGCATGATCTCTCACCCACAATAGGAGTCAGGCAACAATAATTAAAATATTAAAAGGGCACACTCGAGCACAGATTAAAGTACATTTTACAAGGAAATTTAGGGCATATAGATAACAAAGCCCTAAAACCGCATAAAAACCCATCCACTCACCAGACTATTTTGTCAGCTATCCAGAACCAATTGCTGAAGTCACTTCTGACCACCAATAAAGAGAATCTTCATTTCAAGAAGCTGGATTCTCTCTGCATTCGACTGCAACAGAGGTGGGTTTCAGCAGGTTCTGACCAGTTCTGGAGAACTGGTAGTGGAAATTTTGAGTAGTTTGGAGAACTGGTAGTAAAAATTCTGACTGGCCCCACCCCCATCTATTCTCTGCCTCCCAAGTCCAGCTGATTGGAAGGAAATGGGGATTTTGCAGTAACCCTCCCCTAGATTGGGGTGGGAATGGAGATTTTACAGTATCCTTCCCCTACCATGCCCACCAAGCCACACCCACAGAAGCGGTAGTAAAAAATTTTGAAACTGGACCACACCCTCGTTTCTCCGGGATGGGGACAATTCTTCCTACATTGCAAAAAATAAATTAAAAAATAAATAAAAAATCTATATAGATTGGTATTATATCTCTGTCTTCTCCACCAGGAATTAACATTAAACATTTTTAAACCTTGGGTTATGGGTTATGCAATGCAATTGTTTTTCAGAGTATAAAACACACCTTTTTCTCCCCTAAAAGAGGCTGAAAATTTGGGTGCATCTTATACTCCGAATGTAGCTTCTTCAAAGCTTTTTTCAGCCCTAACGAGTGAAGCGATCTTTCCAGCTTTGCTCTGACTCTCAGCTGTTCTTTAGAAGCTTTTTTTCAGCCCTAACTAGGTGCTAGCTGAGTGAATCGATCTCCCCGTGCTTTGCCTGCTTTTCTCATTGCTGCTTCCTCTCAGCTGTGGCCTTAGAATCTGTTTTTTATCCCCAAGCAGGGGATAAAAAACCAGCAAACTAATGTGCTGAAGCTGACCAGACTAAGGACGCTAGCCAGATGAATACCTGGTAGGCAGATTTTTTTTTCCTATTTTCCTCCCCAAAAACTAAGCTGGGTTTTATATTCAGGTGCGTCTTATACTCCAAAAAATACGGTATATGCTTTGCAGGCTGGGTTTGTATGCTGCCTTCTGGATCATCCTGATGGAAAATGGCATTAAAAATATAAAGGAAAGGTAGCACCAAGAGCAAGATAAATATGCTGTGGGCATCAAATTATCAAAAAAGGGAAAGTTAAAATATTTCAGACATGTGATGTGACACCCGGAAAAATACAGCATACTTCACTTAATCCTTCAGGGAAAGATTGATGGCAAACAAAGTCCAGGCAGAAGAAAAACATCATGGCTTCAAAATCTAAGGGACAGGTTTGGACAAAACTCAATAGAACCTTTTCATGCGGCTGTTGATAAAAATAGGATCACCAACATGATTGCCAATGTCCGATGAGGGATATGGCACAAGAAGACAATCAAACTATTCATAACTCCTCGAGACGGTTTCTTTATGGTCCCATGATATCAAAACAATCAATTAAAATTAATGTTAAATTAATGTTAAAAGTATCTGAATTCTTACCCTATTACTAAAAAGATTTCAGGTTTCAGATTAAATTACTCATGTTTTTACTGTTTTGATTCAAAATCTCTTAAGAGCTTTTCAGTGAATAAACTCCTTCAACTCTTTACTTCTTAAAGGATTTGACAATCTCATGAAACTGTAGATACCTTTTAAATTTTAAAAACATGGGAGGAATGTAAAATGCCTAAAAAGATTGCTGACATTCACCTTAAGGAATATCAGCGATTGAATGATCAGAGGGAGCAATTTAGCTACCGCTAATAAAGAATATATATTAAGAATAAATAAAATAAAAGATTCTGCAATGCTATTTATTCATTTGATAAGATTTTTTTTAAAAAAGCTATAATTTCATGTCTTTTGGCATTTTACAGAAATAACAGCATTCAAAGTACAATAATATAAATTAAAATTATAAAGTCACAAGTATATTGCAATGATTTAAAATTAAAACAGCATGAATATCAATGAACAATTCAATGTGCTATATCAATTAATTAATTAAAAGGCTTTGAGGAGGTCTTTTTTTAAAAATGAAATCGAAGTCATCCAGAAAGGATGGGGCAAGCTGAACCTCCTTGAAAAGCTGTTGCATAAAATAGGGTCCATAGTGGAGAAGCTTCTCCTACAACCCTGATTTGTTGCTAGTGAGATATTATCAACAATATCTTCTGTTTATTTGAATTTAATGGAATGATTCTGCATCAAGAAGTTGGTCCTGAAAGTAGCTTGATTCTAAGTTGGAGAAAAAAGAAATAGAAAAAAGTTAGAACATAAATTTATGATTATTTGGTCTTGATAAGGATCTGGGCAATTAAAATACCTACTCCAGTGTTGGCCAATCTTTCCCATGCCAACGTGGGAGCAGGGGAACATGCAGGGAAGTGCCAGAAACTAGAAGAGCAGCTCCTTGGTGCACATTCACGGGAGCACCGGAAACCGGAAGAGCAGTTCCCCGGTGCGTATGTGGCGCTGGGAAGCCAATCTTCTGGTTTCCAGCACGCACATGCATGCTGGTCTTCTGGTTTTTGGCATGCATGTGTTTGTGAAGACTAGTTGGCCAGCGCACATGTGCACGCCAGAAACCAGAAGAGCAATGGGTGGTGGCTGGCATGCCTGAAAGATGGCTCTATGTGCCACTTCCATGTGCCATAAATTTGCAATCACGGAGCTACTCCATCATTTTATACAGTAAATTAGGGCTTCAGCTTATTTGCAACTGGGCTGCATATATGCACAGCTTAACTTGTGCAAGTTGAGATGGCTGGGCATCAGGGGTGAAATCCAGCAGGTTCTGACAGCTTCTGGAGAACCGGTAGTGGAAATTTTGAGCAATTTGAAGAACTGGCAAATACCACCTCTGGCTGGTCCCAGAGTGGGGTGGGAATGGAGATTTTGAAATATCCTTCCCCCAGGAGGGAGAGGGAATGGAAATTTTGTGGTATTCTTCCCCTAGGAGTGGGGTGGGAATGGAGATTTTGCAGTATCCTTCCCCTGCCACACCCACCAAGCCACACCATGCCCACCAAGCCATGCCCATAGAACCGGTATTAAAAATATTTGGATTCACCACTGGCATGCATGTACGTGCCAGTCCGGTGTTCACATGAGCTGAGTTGTGAGCATGTGTCCGCACCAGCCTCTACTCACATGGCCCAGTTCCCCTCTTTTCCCTTCCCAGGCCACCAAGTTGAAAAAGTTGGGGACCATTGCTGTAAATTGTATTAATGCTTATAAATACATTCCATTTTTCTCCTGTTTAAGAGGCATTACAGGTTTGTGTCTAGCCAACGTATGGATTTTACTGCAAGATGTGATCACTTAAGGAGATTCGTTGGAAAGTCATTGAATGTATATTTACTTTTTGAAGAAAAACCTAATGACTAAGAATGAAAAAATGAATATTCATTTCAGACAATCACTGCCTTAGAAGACTTGGATGCAGCAAGCAAAATGTCCCATTTCGTTAAACTGTTTGTACTTTTTTATTTTTGATTAGGATACAAATTATTTCTTGTAGACAAGAAAGTTCTTAGGAGAGTTGATAGCTTGCCACTACAACAGGTAAGATCTCTCTCCTCTCCCCTCCCCTCCTCTCCCCTCTCTTCCCCCCCTCTCCAATTAAAAAAGTCTCCAATTATTAAGACCTTGGCAGTCCATATGTTGTTGCTGTTATCCTTTTCTAGTTTTTCAGATAATTGACATTTTGCCAATTATCAATTTATTCACCAGCATAAATGCAAATTATCTTTGAGCATGCCCTGTATTGTTCTTAAGCAGCTTGACTAGGGAGTAATAGATTTATTTATTTGAGCCAGTCATTTATTTGTACTAGATTGTCAGTAACATTTGGCATTACTTTTAGGCCGTCCTTTTCTCTTGTACATTATTGTCAATATTCATTCATTCAATCAATCTATCTATCAGTCAATCAATCAATGAATCAATCATCAATCAAGGGTGTGCTCTGGGATTATCATCAGTCTTATTTTGGACTGAGAACTTTATTTGAATTATGTACCATGAGTCACACCCAGCAAAATGAAGGTTAGCACAATCAGGTTAGGTTAAGATAGGATATGAAAGGTTAGAATATAAAAGGTTAGGTTAGGATATGAAAAAAATAAAAGAAATAAGCTAAGGAAAAGAGCCAATTCCATAAGTCTGGAAGTATATAATTTACAGCTATGGACTGCCCTCATTTTTTATAGACAAACAGCTCATCATATGGAATCGGTTACCATGGAGAATAATTTAAAGATGACTCAGAAAATTGTCTGCTTATATTTATCATTCACATCTTGCCCAGAAAGAATCCAATGACTATTTCTAATTAAGGTAATCTTTAATTCCTTAGCAGAACGAGAGAAGTTACTTCTCCTTCCCACTGTTTTGGAACTCAAAATATATAAAAAAGAGAATTCAGCCCCACGAATTAAGCATCTTATTCACTCATTTTTAAAATGACCACAAATGGTTTTATCTTAACTTTCTTAAAGATAGGTTAGTTTTCTTAAAGGCAGCTTTTTCAGGAAAGAAGATAAGAGTGCAAGTTAATAGGTTGAATATGTCAAGACTTTTAATCTTAATTTACGGTTTAAGATGGCTTCTAGAGATGTTTACAGTTAAGAAGTCTACTAGAGTTTCCACTTTTGGTAACCTACTTGGTTGTCCTGAATAGGTTGGAATTAAACTACTGGGCATCTTTGGTTGATGCCCTAAAGTATTATCCTCCTATTTCTTCACCAGAATGTCCTAACCCTGACTGTTCTTTAGAAGGACAGATACTGAAGCTGAAGCTTAAATATTTTCTCCACCTAATGAGAAGAGAGGACTCATTGGCAAAAGACTCTGATGTTGGGGAAAATTGAAGTTAAAAGGCAAAGGGAATGGCAGAGGATGAGGTGGTCAGATAGTGTCATCAATGCAATGAACATGAATTTGAGTAAACTCTGGGAAACAGTAAACACGTGACTGTCATGCTATGGACCATGGAGTTGAAAAGAGTCAAGTATGATTTAGTGTCTACACATCAACAAAGCAAAATGCATAGCTATAAACATTGGCCTGACTTCTCACGACCCTAATTTCTTAGTCCCACAAATGTCTGTGTTGTTGAATTAGGCTGTGATCACAGATATTGTTAGTGAAGAGGGTGGATATGTTTAAGGATGATCCCTGTCAAAGTGTTAGCCCTTCGAGGCAGACCAAATTGTTCAAGGCTTGTCTCCCTGGTTCTCTGCAGACAGAGAGATCCCTTTAGCCCAGGGGTCAGCAACCTGCAGCTCTGGAGCCGCATGTAGCTCTTTCATCCCTCTGCTGCAGCTCCCTGTCGCCAGTCAGCTCCACAATTGATAGGGCTTTCAGTTAGGATAAGTAGAGGAAAAAGGACGCCGCGCAAGAGGGAGACATTATGGTGGGGGGAACCGGACTTTCGGCTGGCTCCAGAATTGAACGGGGGTGGGGCTTCTGGTTAGGGCCTTTGTGGCTTTTTGAGTGTTTAAGGTTGACAATCCCTGCTTTAGCCCGATATAGGTTGCCTCTCATTTCCAGTAAAATTGGAAATCTTGCAAGCAGAAAGGTTTCATTGTCCCATTCGTATCTTATTCCCTCCTAAGGTTCCATTTTAAATGGATCCAAGGTCATAAATTGCTTGATATATTTTATGGGGGGAAAAAATCCAAAGTAATTGCTATCGTAGACACTTTTCATTTCTAGGGGGTGCGGTTGGAGATGAGACAGCATTTTGAATGGTGGATGGACTTTTTACAAGCTTTCTGAGTTCTGAAAATCCATGTGGAAGGCTCCATGGAGAAATGAAGTAGCAATATGAGCAATGGATAAATCAATAGGTGTAGTGAAGAAAATGGATACTTTTATGTTAACGTTCATTCCTCTTGTGGAAGCTGCTGCTGCTGCCTGTAATTCTTATTTATTGTCTGTGTTTCTCCTTGCCTATCTGTTGCTTGTCAATGTGCATTCAGTAATATTGGAATACAATGAACCATGTAGCAGATTGTGCTTACTGCTACCTTGATAAATGTATGAATAACTCTGAATGCTAATATTAGTTTGGTGATTTGAACAATAATAACCTGCTGTTTTCTTTAAAAACGCAGCTTATCTGTAAGGGCAGCTTCACCTGTTGTCATATTTTATAATTTTAGAAATATTTCTTTATCCAAGAAAAAGTGTGGAAAACAAAGAGGTAACCAATACTTACAACTGTTGGTTGGTCTTCAGAAGGTTTTGAATAGAGGAAGCCGAAATGAGACATAGTATTTGTTTTGTGTTTTAATATTGTGTTATGAAAGGAATTTGGCCCAACTCAGATGCACATTAGGATTTTAGCGGCAATACAGATATATATATTTTCCCATCTACAGGTAATTCTCAATTTATAATGGTAATTGAGCCTGGAATTATGGTCGTAAATTATTGTGAACATTAAACAAGTATGACTGCACCAGATTTTATGGCGTTTTTTGTGGCAGTTGTCAAACAAATTCAGTGGTCATTAAGCAAATCTATTTTATCCAATGTGTATTTTTTTTGCCTGAAACTGGAATAAACATTGGAAACAGGCAAAAAAAAAAAAAAGTAAATAAATCATGGTCACATGATTGCAGGACATTGCAAATGGCTGAAAAGTTGAGTTAGTTGCCAAATATCCAAAATGCAATCATGTATTCATTTGTGTATGTGAGAGAGAGAGTAGGGATGTCATTGGAACTTCAAAATTGGGTTGTAACTTTGAAAGATTACTAACTGACCAGTCATTAAGGAACAATGACTGGTAGGTGGTATTGTAGTTTTTGGGGATACTTTTGCCTCATTGGGCCTAAAATGAATACCACAACCTTACTGTAATTGGGAGGACCTTGGGAGACCAGGAAAAAGATGCTGCCCTAGGAAATGGTCAGATAAGAGGGATAAGAGGAACCATAACCCAGCTTTATATTAGAAAAAGGCTCAGAAGGGAATTATCAGGCTGCAAAGGTAACAGCAGAATTGTACTTTCATACTTGCAAGATTTTGTTAATGTAGCTTTACAATAAAGTGAAATTTGTTTATTTGGCTTCGTTTCCTGTCTGGACACCCCAATAGGGCTAACACTTGCTCCATCCTGGTGCTCTGTGAATCCCCACTATTTCAGGCAATCAAAGTGACATTGGTTTGTTGTCTGTCTACTTTTGAATTGCTGGTATAGTCATTCAGCACTAAAACACCAGTGAAGTACATTATCCTGCCTCTTAGAAATATTTAAAGTAATATTAGTATGCCTATCATGAAAACATTGTGGATTTAGCCTGGTGCATTCAAAGTATTCAAATACAAATAGTTCAGACTTTATCTTCACTCAGCTCCCAAAATGATTCTGGCTGGCCCAAAGGTGCTTTTTCAAGCAGCAACTGGATTTTCTGATTTTTCTTTGAAGACGTTTTGCTTCTCATCCAAGAAGCTTCTTCAGGTGACCCTGATGAATTTTTATAGACATAGAGAGATTCTGGCTGGCTTTGCAAAATTAAATACATACATACAACACAATTGTAGCTGTGGAATAAAGGGACATTTTGGGAGATAGAGTAAGTCAAATCTGAGAAAAATATTAACACAGATAAAAAGATAAACCTCCAGGACACCTCAACTACTTTCTAAAATAATGCAAATGACCAGCTGTACCAGGAGTATAAATCCTGATTTGTACCAGGAGTATAAATCCTGATTTGTACCAGGAGTATAAATCATTCCTTTCTTCACTATCCAGTCAGAGCTAAAGAAACTTCTTGGATGAGAAGCGAAACATCTTCAAAGAAAAACAGAAAGTCGAGTTACCTCTTGAGAAAGCACCTTTTGGACAACCATGACCTGGATGACTGAGAATTTTTATAGACATATAGAGATTCTGGCTGGCTTCACAAAATTAAAAACATACATACATACATACAACACAATTGTAGCTGTGGAATAAAGGGACATCTTGGGAGATAGAGAAAATCAAATATTAAAGTGAAGAGCCTGAGTGGTGTAGCAGGCTAATGCCTCCTATTAAGGCAGCATTTAACATCCAGCTGCCTGCAATTACTGCGAGTTCTAATCTCACCAGGCTCAAGGTTGACTCAGCCTTCCATCCTTTCTAAGGTGGGTAAAATGAGGACCCGGTTTGTGGGGGCAATAAGCTGACTTTGTATAAATATACAAAAGTATGAAGGCTATTGCTTAATGCATTGTAAGCCACCCTGAGTCTCCGGAGAAGGGTGGCATATAAATATAAATAAATAATAATAAAAAAAAAAAGAAACATATTCTGAAAACAAAGTATGTATTGCAACTGTAAGATATGGTTGCAAAAGCTGGACTATCAGAAAGGCTAAATGAAGTGAACCTGCTGCTTTGAAACTGCAGTATTAGAGAAAATATTAAGAATACCATGGATTGCAAGAAGAACAATTCTTTCCATTGTAGCTTAAATAAAACCAGAATATTCACTGGAAGCGGTAGTAAAAAACACTAAAATCTGATTGCTTTGGTCAGGTACTATGATGACAAGAGTCATTGGAGTAGAGCCTGATGCTTAAAATAATTGAAGGCTAACCAAAAAAAAAAAAAAAAAAAATGAAAAAGACGGACAAAAGATGAGATGGGTACCTTTTATCATTGATGATACATGCAAGAGCTTGCAAGATCTCAAAGAAGCAAATATTCCTGGTGAATTGATGTCACCAGGTCACAAAGAATCAGAAGAGACTGTTTGTAAATGATAGCAGTAAAGCTATCAAAGTGAATACGAACTAATAGAAAGTAAGAAAGTAAAAAGAGAAAGAAGGAACGCAAAGAAAAGCAAAATATGCAAGAAAAGAAAGAAATTTAAAGTAGTAGAAAGGAGAAACAAAAAACAAAAAAAGAAGTGACTTCTTAGCAGTTTTAAATACAAAAAACCTCCACGCTAAAGTTATACCAAATATTCCTCTTTCTACAATTTATCCTGTCTAATCATCAAAACAATATCTCACAAAAAGAGAAGAGAAGAGAAGAGAAGAGAAGAGAAGAGAAGAGAAGAGAAGAGAAGAGAAGAGAACAGAACAGAACAGAACAGAACAGAACAGAACAGAACAGAACAGAACAATAGAGTTGAAAGGGACCTTAGAAGTCTTCTAGTCCAACCTCCTGTTCTGGCGGGAAACCCTATACCATTTAGAACAAATGATTGTCCAATCTCTTCTTTAAAACTTCCAATTTTGGAGCATTCACATTTTTCTTTTCTTTTCTTTTTATGCAAAAAGCTCATAAAAGGCTCCCAGTTTCTCAATAAATGGAGATTTCTATATTAAACGAAGTTAATTTCAGCAAAATCTATCAACTGGAAATATTGATCTTTAAAATCCTTGGCTCCAAAGTATATAGTTATATTCTTTTTAAAAGCTTTTTTGCATATCCACCAGAGGTTGTATTCAGCAGGTTCTGACCAGTTCTGGAGAACCGGTAGCAGAAATTTTGAGTAGTTCGGAGAACAGGTAAATATCACCTCTGACTGGCCCCACCCTCATCTATTCTCTGTCTCCCGAGTCCCAGCTGATTAGGAGGAAATGGGGATTTTGCAGTATCTTTCCCCTGGAGTGGGGTGGGAATGGAGAGTTTACAGTATCCTTCCCCTGCCACACCCACCAAGCCATGCCACGCCCACCAAGCCATGCCATGTCCACCAAGCCATGCCACACCCACCAAGCCATGCCCACAGAACTGGTAGTAAATTTTTTTGAATCCCATCACTGATATCTACCAAACATGATAAAACATCCCTTCCAGTGGTGGGTTGCTACCAGTTCGCCCCAGTTCAGGTGAACTTGTAGCAGCGGTGGCAGGAGGCTCCGCCCACCCACCCACCCAGATGTCAACAAATATGATCTGCGGATGTGCAGAAGCTTCTGTACATGTGCAGATGGGGTGTGCACGCGAGTGAAGTGAGCGCACACGCGCGAGCGAACTAGTAGCAAAGGTAAATGAAACCCACCCCCGATCCCTTCATGTTGTCAAGATTTGCAACAAATATATTTAAAGTCCCTTCATACATTCTAGATAGTTTCTATGGCATCATGTGCCAACAGTATATCATTTTATTGAAAAATGTCTTTAAGATCAGAACACAATGTAAATTTCAACTCTTTTAGAAACATATCTTCCCAATGGCCCATCTGTGTTATATAACCAAGATTCTTAGCCACTTTTTCATACATACTTTTACTTGTTCTTCCTCTGTTTCAAATGTCGACAAAAGTTTGTTCATGTTAGCAATTACGTGTCCATCATCAGTACATAAATCATCTCTTCTTCCCATATCTCATCTTTTAACTATAAATAAGAACTATGGCAACCAACCCTCTCCCCCAGTATCTGGGCAGCAGTCATTTCAGAATTATGAAATTACTATAATTGTATCCTAGTGCATGGAAGGACAACAAAAATCTGTGCAATTACAACTTCAACTGATCAAATTATGTGATGTAATATTATACGGCAATTATGCATAATAGCACAATTATAATATGCTATGATTTTACAGATAACTCTTAAGAAACTTCCCAAAGCTTGACTGTATATAAAATGCAGAAAATTTCTATTATGCTTCAGCAAAAATATGGAAAGGGAAGGAATAACTCAGTTCACTATTTTGTGCATGCGTATGAATGTGTTTTTGTGTTAACGCTTTTTTATGGATAGACCAAATTTCAGAGATAGAAATTAATTTGAAAATTAATTCAAAGCATCATTTAACATCTAAATAAGGAGTTGGGGGCAGGGGTAAATGTCATCTGTATGCTTATAAAGGTAACATTTTTACCCTTCTTTCCTTTTGATATTGAATTAGCTTAAGTACAGTGGTTTGGATCTACAGGGTTTTCATTTGTTCTAGAACAGTGTTTCTCAATCTTAGCAAATTTAAAATTGGTGGTCTTCAATTCCCAGAATTCCCCAACTAGCATACTGGCTAGGGAATTCTGGAAATTGAAGTCCGCCTATTTTAAATAGTTGAGACATAGTTGAGAAACACAGAAACATAGAATATCAGGTAGCATAGAATGAGACTACCCATCATTCAGCCATGTGCAGATTACACTTTTGAAGTTGGGTTTTTCAGGACAGAGATCTAAATTATATTAACAACTCAAAATTACACATCTGTAAGGCCAGTATCAAGTTTATTCATTTATTTTAAAAAAACGGTGTGGTGTCCACATTCTCAAAATATGACTGTAGATGATTAACATAGTGTACAAACAAACAAGACAAACAACAAACATATTATAAAAATTGTCCCAAAACTGCTTTTTCAGGAGGCAACTGGATTTTCTTGTTGTTGTTTTTTTCTTTGAAGTTCTTTCACTTCTCATCCAGGAAGCTTCTTCAGCTGTGACAGGATAGTGAGGAATGGAAGGATTTATATTCCTTGCAAACAGCTGGTCATTTGCATCCTTAGAAGGTCATTGAAGTACTTGGAGGTTTAACTGTCCCCTCAGGGTCACCTGAGTAGTGCCACTGGTTCCTGTGGTATGCAATTTTTCTCTGGAAATCCATTCTTACTCCCACACCATTCAAAAAGTGTTCATCCAAAATTGTATAGCTAAAAGTCTGTAGAGATTCTCAGTCATCCAAGTCATGGTTGTCCCAAAGGTGGTTTTTCAGGAGGCAACTGGACTTTCTTGCTTTTTTCTTTCTTTCTTTGAAGACAAAAGGTTTTGCTGTTGATGTTTAAGACTCTGAACAATATAAGATCAGTATATATCTGACAGATTGCTTTTCCAAACTGAAATAATCAGGGGAAGTTACAATATTTGTGTTGAGAGCTGCAGAATTGATCTCTGTGCTGAATGCAGCCTCCTACTACAACATCTTGTGATCTACCTCTTCACAATTGTTTTATGTATGCTTTCACTTTTAGTTATTTTTAATTTTTTTAAATTTGTTGGCTGCCCAACTCTCAGGGGGCTCCTAATGTTGTTCTTTTTCCATTTTCTGTTTAAAGTTATATTCATAATTTTGTAGTGTTATAATCCATCATTTATAGTTTTGATTTTAAACACCTCTGAAATTTATAATAATGGAAAATAGCATACAAATATGTTAAATAAATGATTCAATCTTGGCCGTGTGACAATACAAATGAATTCTAATGTTCCATTTGACTACATTCAAAGCCATAATGGGATGTTCAAATAACTTAAGGTCCAATCCTTTAGTTCATGGGTGTCAAACTCACGGTATCATGTTGCCATCACTTGATGCATTGTGATGTTTCCCTCCTTCATGGAGCTGGGGTGGGTGTGGCCTGCGTGTGAATCATCCGGCCCATGAGCCACCAGTTTGACACCCCTGCTTTAGTTAGAATTGTCAGTATGGAGCACATAGGACCAGTTTTAGCTTAATTTTAACTATGTTACAGAAAAACAAATATTAAGCCCTACCATGATTATCATGGTAATTGTCTGTAAACTTATTCTTTCAGTCTGATGTGGTATAGTTTATCCCATCAATTGTCCACCTTTCCCTGGCCTAGTATATCTTGTGACATGGAAGTAGTATGGGTTAAAGATCCCATCAGTCTGATTCAGCCAGTTACTCAACAATCAAATTTCAAGTGCTGTTGATTACATCTATGGAGATTCTTGTGCTGTTACTTACATTACTCCCACAATCTCTGCTCCAGAGATAGAAAATCTGGTCTGTACTCAGGATTTCTGTTATTGTGTGAATGGAATAATGAAACGGTATCCCCGTTCACAGAATATTCACACCACCATTCCTAGGATCTGCATTGCAGAATGAGGCGATGCACTGTCTCCACATTTCATTCATGCGATTATTCACAAAGCAAACTTCCCCCAAGAATAATCAAAAACAACCCCTTGATGTTTAAAGCCACATCCTGTTGGAGCATTTCCAACCAAGACCTGGGAACTGACTGTAGTAACATAGCAAAATATTGTATATTGCCTGTTCACTTTAATACACATATTCCCAGTTACTAACACAATATGATGTTATTGATGGTGCTTGATACAAGGTATACTCTATTTTTAATATAAACTTTATTTAAAATTTAAAGAGAACATAAAAACTAACATAAACCACTACAGAATAAAGCAAAAGAGAAAGAAAAGATAAAAGAAATAGAAAAAAGAAGCTTCCAATTTCCTTTGCAGCAAATTACAATCTTTCACTATATGGCTATAAAAAGAGCTCACTTTCTTCTATTATCCATTTTTTCACTAATCAATAAGGAAATACTATACCAATACTATAAGGACATTTTGTTCTCTTTATGCAAAAAATCTATAACAAAGAGAAAAATATAATCCAGATCAAAGATTCCAGTCTTGGGTACCCTCCTGACGTGTGATCTTCAATTCTGAATATCAACATATATAGGAATTAGAAAACTTTATTTTAGATGGCATATTTTAGATGTGCTTTTCCATTTTCAATGTACAGAACGAACATTATATTTTCACAAGGAAATTTCATTCCTTCAAATTCAATTCTGTATATATATTCAAAGCTATCATCCATCACAGCTATGTCCCCCATCTTGGAAAAAGAAGTTAGAGAAATAGTAACATATTTTTTGAAGGGGAAGGTTAAACAATTTATAATCAAACTTCTGAATCTGCAGAATTTTCTTAGTTGCATACTAAGTTTATTTAACGAAGCTTGGCATATTATATAAATACAGTTGTTCCTCTTTAAAATGTATTAAGTATGTTTAGTGAATGCAGTGTGAGAGATAAATTTAATCTGAAAGAAGATAAATGGATCAAGGAAACCAAGAGATGGTCATGGTTTGATGAGGACATGAATTTGATTTTCCCTTCAGCCTTTAATGTTATTCAACCTTCCATCCTTCTGAGGTTGGTAAAATTAGGATCCAGATTGTTGGCGACAATATGTTGACATTTGTAAACCATTTAGAGAGGGGTGTAAACTACCGTGAAGTGGTTTATTCCACACATAAATCTAAGTGTGGAAATTCTCAGTCATCCAGATCATAGTTGCCCCAAATATGTTTTTTAAAGAGGCAATTGGACTTCCTTGTTTTTCTTTGAAGACGTTTTGCTTCTCATCCAAGAAACTCCTTCAGCTCTGACTGGATGGTGAGGAATGAAAGGATTTATATTCTTTGCAGACAACTGATCATTTGCATTCTTTTAGAGAGTTGTTGAGGCCACTTGGAGGTTTATCTGTATCATCAGAGTCACCTGAGTAGTGTAAATGGATGTGGAGCCTTCTTGGAACTGTTGAAAAGACTGTGTTGTAGACTGGAGATAGATGTTGTTGTATCCCTCCCTCTCTGTTGAGAGAGGGCTGTTCAATTTTGACATAGATGGCCTCTTTGACACCTCTTTCAAGCCAGTAGTCCTCTCTGTCCAAAATGTATAAGTCTAAGTGCTATTGCTATTCTCAAACCATCATAATGTTTTCATTCTACTTAGCTTACAAGAATCTAATTTGTTTTTATAAGTTTTTTTGGAACAGCCAGATATTTTTGTGACATGCGTTTTGGCTATGACAGTTGTCCGAATTCCTGAGCATGGGTTTCCATAAGCTTTTGTTAAGGAAACTTCCTTTTGTGGACTTTCCTTCCTTATTACTTCATAAAGGCAAAAAGATTTCCTAGAAGGGATGCCCTCCGGACAGTCACTCATGCTCTCATTATCTCTCATCTGGACTACTGCAATGTCTTCTACATGGGGCTCCCCTTGGGGTACAGCTGGAGGCTCCAGCTGGTCCAGAATGCGGCCATGCGGGTTGTTACAGGGGTATCCCATTACTCCTGTGTTACACCTCTCCTGTGCGAGCTGCACTGGTTACCGGTGGTCCTTCGGATCCACTTCAAGGTGGCTGGTTCTTACCTATAAAGCCCTTCATGGCATGAGCCCGGGGTACCTGAAGGACCACCTCCTACCAGCCTCCCTGTGTCCGGTGCGCTCACATAGGACTGCCCTCCTTCGGGTGCTATCGGCCAGACAATGTCGGCTGGTGGCGCCCAGGATGAAGGCGTTCTCTGTGGCCACACTGACCCTCTGGAATGAGCTATCCACTGGGCTCCGGACGGCCCCCGACCTCCGCTCCTTCCATTGCTGACCTGAAGACATGGCTTTTTCAACAAATCTCCTGATCTGTTGGGAATTCAGTTTTAATTGTTGGGTTTTTAATTGAATTGTTTTTTCTATTTCATTTTATTGTTGTCGTTTTATTGTTGTTAGCCGCCACGAGTCCTTTGGGAGAGGGGCGGCATATAAATGTGAAATAAACAAACAAACAAACAAACAAACAAATAAATAAATAAATAAATAAATAAATAAATAAATTTTAACACCATCAAGAATGGAATCTCTCAGAGATGCTCTATTACTAAGAGAAGTAGACATTACTAGAGGTTGTAGATGTTAGGGAGCAATTTCAGCAATTGATCATACGTTTCCTTTGAGCCTCAAAATGTTCCTTTTCCCTGAATTCAAGGATCAAAGTCATGGATCAAACCAATTTTGTGCAAGTCCTAAAATAACCTACTATTATTAGATGTGTATAATTATTCTGTACCACAGGATGGACAACCTTCTAGGTATTTTGCACTGTGCTGAACTGGATCCCTGGCCTTTACTGAAGGAAAGTAATGGAAATTGAAATGCATAACATCTGAAAAACATCAGGTTCCCTATTCCAGCCACAGTCAGAATTGAAATAAGCTACTCCTCTTGTCTGCTTTTAATACGTTGTTTTAGCTTCAGGTAGAAAAATTGTCTTGGTTTGGTCTTGAAGCCTCTGAGTTAAGTTGAGAGTGCTTAGAATTTTATACTGGTTCTGTTTAAGGGTTCTGTCTCCCTTTTGAAATTAGGGAGAGTGATGGCTCGGTGGTAAAAGACATTGAGCTTCTCAGCTAGAGAGCTGATAACCTGGGTCCAGGACATGAGCTCCACAAAACAGGGTGAACTCCCATTACTTGTCCTGGCTCCTGCCCACCTAGCAGCTCAAAAGCACACAAATGCAAGTAGAATAATAGCTACCACTTCAGTGGGAAAGTAAGAGTTCCTTGTGCATTTAATGTATAGCCATGCTGGCCACACCACCACAGGCATTGTCTTGGACAATGCTAGCTTCCTTGAGCACCAATGTACTGAAGCAATCCAGCACTGGAAAAAAAAAAGACCTTCCTAGTTTAACTTCACCTAGGTAATTTTATTCAATAATTTTATAGAAATTCTGATCTAATGCTTGCTTCATATCAGATGGTAGAATCCCGTTTGTGAGAGTGGTGCTGTAGATTTTCCACTTTATTTCTATTGAAAGGACTAATAGGTACGGAGCGTTGCAAGAGTGACTGGTAAGCTACTTTTTGTGTTTCCTGAATTCCAATTCACTGTCATATTTCAGATGTATATATTTGTCACTTTCTGTGCTTTACAAAAAGTCAAAAGAAATTTCCTTCAGGAAGTTTGAAATGCATAGATGTTGATATTCCCTTGTGGAAAAGCACTAAACGTGAACAAAACATGTCAAATTAAAGTCTTCCAGACTGAAAGAATACACTTCAGATGCCAAGTAAATTTACCAATAAATAGAAGTGTTTTCTGAAGCATTAGGTTTTCCTCCGAACTGGCAAAGTACATGATTTCTGAATCACTTACAGTTACTGGGAGAAAACTATTTAATGCATATTTTAAAAAATCTGGGAACTTTGAAAAAAAAAATAATTGAACAATTTTCAGCTAAAAGGTCTTCCTATAAAGTAGCTTTTAACATTTTGGAGCTTATAATGGAGCATTTATTTGTGACATACTGAAATAATTGTACTAATAGCCATAATAGATGTGCACGTAGGACAGCAATTTCTTTCCAATGTTTTTGACCAGCTGTGGTACTGTCGCCTTACTCCAACAGGACATCACAACCTACAGGTTTTATGGAATGTTCTGCTCCCCATTTTTCAGGGTCTTTTTTCTTCCCTTTAATTTTCCTTTCAATTTGCATCTTCAATTTTGCCATTCTGTCCTGACACGAGTCTCAGTGTACACAGCCCATTCACCATAAGTAACATTAAAGATATTTTGTAGGCAGCAGTGGTAGAAGTCACTTATTCATTGAGCTGTTTGATGCATCATCTTTGATGTTTCACTGGTGCATGTTGGAGTTAGAAAAATAAGCAAATGGAAATGCTTCAGATAGATTCCAAGAGTTGAAAAACATTAGATACTGGATTGTAATCATATCATGTGTTATAATTCCTTTGAAAGAAACTTGACATGTATAACAAATGAATCCATATTTATTATTAATTAATAAATGATCAGTAAGCTGTGGTCTAATAACAGATATGACTTCCCCCCCCCCCCTTACATTTCCTCTGTATAAAATCTATAGTGTTCTTTGGAGTTTTTAGTGCTCCATATATTATATTTTCTGCACCATGGTGGTGCAGTGTTAGAATGCAGAATTGCACACTAATTCTGCTGATCACCGTCTGCCAGCAGTTCGGCAGTTCAAATCTCACCAGGCTCAAGGTTGACTCAGCCTTCCATCCTTCTGAGGTTGGTAAAATGAGGACCCAGATTGTTGGGAGCAATATGTTGACTCTGTAAACCACTAACCGGGGACTCTAAAGCCCTGTGAAGTGGTATATAAGTCTAAATGCTAAATGCTGAACAAAATTCAGAGACAAGCTCTATAGGCTCTGTGGGCTTAGATTGTCTGTTTTTGGTTAAAAAGGGAAAAGTAATCGTTGAAGTTGGCAATTAAGCATTATAGCAAAAAGCCACCATTGATTCAAAAGAAAATTTATAGAAATATCTTAGTATCTTATTTATTTATTTATTATTTATTTATTAGTTCGATTTATATGCCACCCTTCTCCAGAGGCTCAGGGTAGTTTACAATGCATTAAGCAATAGCCTTCATATACCTGCTCAGTAGGGCTTTTTGGGCCCCCCTGAGCGGTGTTCTATTTTATACAAAGTCAGTTTATTGCCCCAAACAAACAGGGTCCTCATTTTACCTACCTCGAAAGAATGGAAGGCTGAGTCAACCTTGAGCCTGGTGAGATTTGAACTCGCAGTAATTGCAGGCAGCTGGCAGCTAAATGCTACTTAGAGTATCATCTATAGTTTGAAATTGAATTAGAATACTTCAGGATCCATATTAATGCTTTCTTTTCCCACATTCCTTCATACTGACAAAAGGAAGGAAGGAAGGAAGGAAGGAAGGAAGGAAGGAAGGAAGGAAGGAAGGAAGAAAGAAAGAAAGAAAGAAAGAAAGAAAGAAAGAAAGAAAGAAAGAAAGAAAGAAAGAAAGAAAGAAAGAAAGCTAGTTCTCCATTTGTGGGGGGGAGATGTCAGTGGATTTAGATTATGGTTTTAGAATTTAGAATGTAGAATACAAACTGGATGGTAGCACTAAATTTGATATTTTTTTCCTGTCTCCTGCAAATTATCTCACTGATTCCTTTATTCATACTCTATAATGCTTACATTGCATCTTACTTGTGCTAAAAATAATATATGTATAATCAATGAGTATAGAAATTATGGTAATAGTGATCAATGAATATCTGTGCTTATAGAAATTACAATAACCACAATAGCTACACAAACTCTAATATGCATGGATGATTTTGCACAACCTGTGTCTGGATCCCAGGCAGCATCGGTTATGATTGCTTAAAGCTGACTTTCAACTGCCAACCATATCCTAACTTGCCAGCAAAGAACTCAAGTTTGATCCAACTCTTGGCAGGTTGCCATACGTGCTGTGGGAACGACATTCACTTTTTTAATGCTTCTGATTTTTCTCCTCTGTAATTCAAGGATAATAATGCAGTACAGGCATTCCTTGTTTAACAATGGTAATTGAAATCGGCAACTCTGACACTAAGCAGCAGAATCGTAAAACAAAACTACGATGACCTGTCATAAGTTCTCCTTGTTCAGCAATATTGTAACTTCCAATGATTGCTGAATGAATGGTCATTCAATGAGGATTACCTATAGATAGTCCTTGACTTACAACAGTTAGTGATTGTTCAAAGTTACAATGGCACTGAAAAAAAGTGACTGATGACTGCTTTTCATACTTACAACTTTACAATATTCCCTTACATATTCACGGGAATATTGAATATGCAAAGGAATGAGAATTCAGACACTTGGAAACTGACTCACATTTATGACGGCTGCAGTGTCCTGGGGTCATGGGATCATCCAGAGTCATTTAATAACTATGTTACGAACTTAACAACTGTAGCAAGAAAGATCATAACATGGGGCAAAACTCACTTAACAACTGTCTCACTTAGCAACATAAATTTTGGGCTCAACTGTTGTAATTCAGGGCTACCTGTATTAGGTAGTTTGCCGAATGGAAAGATGAAAGCTGGTTCTTGTTGCCAAGGCTGGGAAGAAGAAGACAGATGACTTCATGGTGAACATATTGAAAATGGACACAACAACGGAGAGGGAAGGGAGAGAGGAATAAGAGGGACAGGTAGGAAGGAGAGAGGAGAAGGGAGTAAGAGAGAGAGAAAGAAGAAAGGAAAAAGGAAAGGGAGGAGAAATAAGAATAGGAGAGAGGGTTAAAAAGAGAGGAAGAAGGGAGGAGTGGGGGAAAGGAAGGGGAAGGAGAGGAGGGGAAGGAGAGGAGGAAAGAAGAAAGTTGAAAAGAATAAAAGAAGGGAGGGAAGGGTAAGAGGGGAGGAGAGGAATGATTGTTGTGGAAGAAGGGAGATATGGAGTGGTAGAAGAGCAACTCCAAATGTATTTTAAAATTTTAGGATGAAGAATGAACTAATATGGAAATCAGAAGATAGTATGTGGGATAAGAATGGTTAAAGAGATTGTACATTTATATATTTTATGATAAATAAAAATAAAAAACCCCTTTTATTTAAAAAAATGATGAGCATATTGCTGTTGTTCACGCTGGGGTAGAACATCATCTCGACCCTTGATGTAGCAGATAGAGAACACTTCTTATAGCAGGTTGAGAACACTTCTGCATCCTGGATGTAGCAAGAAAGGTTTAAGTATCATTTGCTACCCATCTTAAATTCTCTGCACCATGTTCTAGTTCAATTCTGTCACTTGATCAAAGACTAAATAAAGCGTAGATTAGTTTTAATATATAAAACTCTAATTCAGAGCTTGAATCCAGGATTCATTACAGATTGTCTTCTCCTTTATTGGCTTTTTCTAATTTGTTGTCCTCCAGATCAGAGGTGGTTTCAGACACAATTCTGAAGATGACAGATCACATGGTGATACAGATGGTGAGAATCGATTTTCAGCTTTGGGTGGTACAGGATTGCATATTTTTTGTATTTGTGTTTGTTCAGTTTCTTTGGTAATGCAAGCAGAGAACAAAGTTGTAGCTGAATGTTGGTGAACATTCGCCTGTTACCCAAAACATTGTAGCAAGTCATCTTTGACATGCATGTCATAGGTTCGCCTTCACTGGTATAGGGTGATCATGAGATAGCTTTTTTTATTACATCATATGATTCTTTGACTTTTACCAGCTGGTTGTAAGGAAAGTATTCCATGCTTTGTAACTTGTGATGTTATAAAAACCCTACCTAGGGATGTCTGTGTATAGAAGTTAAAAACAAAAAGGCTAAAGTTTGCAATCACAATGTGTTAAACAACTGTAACTTAGCAGCAGAAAGTTTGGGCTTCATTATGGTCATAAGCAGGGGTGAAATCCAGCAGGTTCTGACAGGTTCTGGAGAACTGGTAGCGGAAATTTTGAGGAGTTTTGAGAACCGGTAAATACCACTCTGACTGGGCCCGCCCCCATCTATTCTCTGCCTCCCGAGTCCCAGCTGATCAGAAGGAAATGGGGATTTTGCAGTATCCTTCCCCTGGAATGGGAAGAGAATAGAGATTTTACAGTATCCTTCTCCTGCCACGCCCACCAAGCCACACCCACAGAACTGGTAGTAATTTTTTTTTGAAAGCCACCACTGCTCCAGATGTTTTGATGCTGTACTAGAGATTTCCTAATGGTTGGAGGTCATGGAGAGTCTAGCCACAATGGATCTGGGAGACTCTAGATTGCATAGGATGGAGTTCTCTACTTATGAAGACTTTTTTCCATTCCACTTTCCTTCCATAGTCAGGGCCGGATTTAGATGAAAAGAGGCCCTAGGCTATTCCACTTATGAGGCCCTTTCACCTCCCATTTTTAAGTTTGTAAATTACATGAGAGATAATAAAAGGCCCCTCTTGATCTTGAGGCCCTAGGCTGAAGCCTAGTTAGCCTAAAGGAAAATCCGGCCCTGTCCATAGTAAAATCTTGTCTGGACTTTTTTCAGTCATAGCAACCTGATTCTTCTCAAGAAGGTTATCATGGCAGCTAAACAATGTACAACAGCTTGACCTTATATAACTTTTATAACCCAGTCTTTGAGATCTATGTGATGTCTTGATCCAGAATTTTATTATTATTCTTTTTCTAATAGTGTTATTTAAACATCATGGTTTCATTTTCTTTCTTTACTATTTATTTTATTGTAATGTCTGTTTTGTAACTTTTTTTTAATGTACCTATCAACTTTCTGGATTTGCCTCTTAACACATCTTCCCTTTGTTCTATAACCACAGTTTCATGCCTTCAGGTTGTTTTATTACCAGTTGTATAACTCTTGTGAAAGTTAACCTGCAATTAAAACAAGTAAAAATACATATCTAAATGCACACATAAACACAGACATACACACACACACACACACACACAGAGGGAGGGAGGGAGGGAGAGAGATTGGGAGGGAGAGACAGACAGACAGGCAGACAGACAGAAACAGAGAGAGAGAGAGAGAGAGAGAGAGAGACAGAGAGAGACAGAGATGGAAACAGAGAGAAGGGAGGAGGGAGAGAGGAAGAGGTTTAAATATAAATTAAAGTGAAATACTTTAAATATGTCAAAATATACTTTTAATAACACATGTTGATGTATTTAAAACTTTGAAGCATTTGGAGAAGAAAAAGAATTCAGACAAGGCTATTGATACAGGTAGTTCTTTACTTACAACAATTCATTTAGTGATTGTTCAATGCAGTGGTGAAATCCAAATTTTTTTACTACTGGTTCTGTGGGCATGGCTTGGTGGGCATAGTGTGGCTTGGTGGACATGGCTTGGTGGGCATGGCAGGGGAAGGATACTGCAAAATCCCCATTCCATCCCCACTCCTGGGGGAAGGATATTGCAAAATCTCCATTCCCACCCCACTCTGGGGCCAGCCAGAGGTGGTATTTGCCAGTTTGCCAAACTACTCAAAATTTCCGCTAATGGTTCTCCAGCACCTGTAAGAACCTGCTGGATTTCACCCCTGGTTCAATGTTATAGAGCCGTAGTGGCACAGTGGTTAGAATGCAGTACTGCAGGATACTTCTGCTGACTGTCAGCTTCCTGAAATTTGGCATTTTGAATCTCACCAGGTTCAAGGTTGACTCAGTCTTCCATCCTTCCGAGGTCAATAAAATGAGGACCTAGATTATTGGGGGCAATATGCTGATTCTGTAAACCACTTAGAGAGGGCTGTAAAGCACTGTGAAGCATTATATAAATTTAAGTGCTATTGCTATTGCTACAAAGACATTGAAAAGAGTGATTTATGGTTATTTTTCATATCTACAACTGTTACAGTCTCCCCATGTTAATGTGATCAAAAGGCAGATGATGGTTGCAGTGTCCCGGGGTCATATAATCATTTTTGCGACCTTCTGACAAGCAAAGTTAATGGGGAAGCCAGATTTATTTAACAACTATGTTATTAATTTAACAACTGCAGTGATTCACTTAACAGCTGCAAGAAAGATGGTAAAATGGGGCAAAATTTACTTAACAATTGTCTTGCTTAGCAAAAGAAATTTGGAATCTGACTGTGGCCATAAATCAAGGGCTACTTGTACAATGGTTAAGCACTTGACTAGGATTGGTGAAACCCAGGTTCAAGCTTTGAAAAATTATTGTCAAACACTGGATTGATACACTGGATCAGTCCTACACTGTCTCAACCTAGGTAGAACTGTTGTTGGAAAAAATGGATTAGGGAATGCCATCTACAGCACACCACTGACAGCATCTTTAGAACATGTGGGTTACAAGTCCAACAAATTAAACCTGATATGTGACTCACTTTGGATCTCCTGTTCAGGAAAGTTAAATGGTACCAATAAAGGAGAATATTTGTAGCTCTGGATTGAAATGAAGAGTCCTCGATGCTCTCTGAGCTTGGTTGTTTTCTTGCAGATGTTTCATTTCCCAAACGAGATAACATTTACCTAGTTTGGGTAATGAAATATCTGTAAGAAAACAACCAAGCTCAGAGAGCACTAAGTATCAGGTGCAAGAAATTGGGAGCCAGGATAGAATTCAAAAAGCACTATGAATTTATTTCATGGTAGCTATGCATACTAATTTGATCTGTTAATGGTCAAGGCAAATTGGTGCCAGCTAAGAATCAATTGACTTCTAGAAGGGCTGAGTTTACATCTCTTATGGAGGCATAAAGACTCCAAACTGATGTGTTTGACCCCACCTTTGGGATTGGCCTTTTCTTCTCCTACATCCTCAAAGTTAAATGGGCAGAGTTTATGTTGTTGTTATTTATAAAGTGCCAAAAAAGAGCTGGGATGTTCTGGGTATACCTACCGTGTTTCCACAAAAATAAGACCCTGTCTTACATTTTTTTGAACCCTGAAATAGCGCTTGGCATTATTGCCATGTGCTCAAAAGCCCAATTGGGCTTATTATCAGGGGATGTTTTATTTTGGGGGAAACAAGGTACAAAGTTATTTAAAATATAGAAAGTTTCTAACACATTTAAAATTTACTTAATAGTAATATTTATGAGCCACATTTAAACAATCCCAGAGCATGAATACAATTCAATTAGGAGTAAAAACTTAATTAAAAATACTTAATTAAAAAAACCTGTTCCAATAGGAATCAAAATGAATACATTAGGGAAAACTCTAAAATATATACTTAAACCGATAAATCCCTTAAGGGTTTGTGAGGACAAGACATTAATACTATTCAGGTGAAAACACTGAGCTGTAACCATTAATCAAATGGAAGAGATTCATATTAACCTGATGTCTAAAGTTTATACAAGCCTAATTTAACAAGGGGGAAGTTCCTGAATGAAGAATTCCATCACTGTAGTTAAAAGGAATGTCTTCTTCAAGTCATGGTCCATTACTAGGGACTTAATAGACCCATGTATGTAGTTTCACATACATGTATGTCAGTGGTGAAATCCAAATTTTTATACTACTGATTCTGTGGGTGTGGCTTTGAGGGCGTGGTGTGGCTTGGTGGGCATGGTAGGGGAAGGATACTGCAAAATCTCCATTCCCACCCCACTCCAGGGAAAGGATAGTGCAAAATCCCCATTTTCTCCCCACTCCTGGAGGAAGGATATTGCAAAATCTCTATTCCCACCCCACTCTGGGGCCAGCCAGAGGTAGTATTTGCCGGTTTTCTGAAGTACTCAAAATTTCTGCTACGGGTTCTCCAGAACCTGTCAGAACCTGCTGGATTTCACCTCTGATGTATGTATGTAGTTTGAGGGGCTCCTACAAATAAGAGGGGTCAAACTATTTCCCAAAACACCTGAAGACAGGACAAGAAACAATGGATGGAAACTAACCACAGAGAGAAGCAACTTAGAATTAAGGAGACATTTCCAAACAGTTAGAACAATTAATCAGTGGAAAGGTTTGCCTTCAGAAGTTGTGGATGATCCATCACTGGAGGTTTTTAAAAAGAGACTGGTCAGCCATTTGTTTGAAATTGTATAGGACTGTGATGGCGAACCTATAGCACGTGTGCCAGAGGTGGCACACAGCACCCTCTCTGTGGGCACGCGAACTGTCACCCCAGCTCAGCTCTGCCATGCATGCTCATGCACCTCCCCCCCAGCCATCTGGTCTTCAGGTCTCTGCCACGCATGAACATGGGGTGGGGTGCATGCAGGGGGCACACATGCATGTAAAGGGGGCAGGCTGCATGTGGAGGGCCACACGTGCATGCGCAGGGCACATGCATGGTACATGCACATGCGTAGGGGGGATGGGGTGCATATGGTGGCTTCATAAGCATGCATAGGGGGCACATGCTGGGGGTCACATGTGCATGCACTGGAGGAGGGGCACATGCATAGTGGCCGCACGCACATTGTATTTTGGGGGTTTGGGCGCATGCATTCATACATGTGCATGCTTTGGTCACTAGGTCTGGAAAAGGTTAGCCACCACTGGTATAGGCTCTCCTGCTTGTGCAGGGGGTAGGACTAGAAGACCTCCAAGATCCCATCTAACTATTATTCTATGTTTCCTTGGTAGCAATTAAATCAATTTTTGTGGGATTAATTTTTCTTTTCCAGTTTCAGATTAAATCCATTACTCCTTGTCTGGCCTTCAGGTGCTTTGGAAAATAGCTTGACCCCCCCCTCCTCCCTGTGGCAGTCCCTCAAATATTGGATCCTCGATTTATGACCATAAATCCTCAATTTATGACCACAATTGGGACATAGTTTCTATTACTAAGTAAGGCAGTTGTTAAGTGAATCAGACCCATTTTTATGATTTTTGCCACCCTTATTAAGTGAATCACTGCAATTATTAAGTAAATTGCATGGTCATTAAGCAAAATCAGGTTTTTCCATTGACTTTGGTGTTGGAAGTCATCTGGAAAGGTAACAAATGGTGATCGCGTGACTCCAGTATGCTGCAGCCAAAGTAAATACATGCCGGTTACCAAAACCTGAATTTTTATCCCATAATCATCGGGATTCTGTGATGGTTATTAATGTGAGGATCATTATAAGTCACTTTTTTCAGTGCTGTTGTAACTTCAGTCACTAAATAGTTGTAAATCAAGGACAACCTATATGGAGTTAATACATTCTGCCATTGGGCAGAATATTTGTACTTGGTGGTTTTATCAGAAATGGCCACAAAGACTCTAAATGTTTGATTAAATAATAGCTAGTGTTCAACGTGTACAAGACCATTTGCTAATAAGCCATTGATGTATGCTAAATACCTGTACAAAAATACTGTCCCATACATTGTTTGATGCAAATTGCCAGCGTAACTGAATGAATAGAATTGTAACTATTACACTGATAGCATCTCAATTTCTAATTAAGTGCTAATTACCCTCTAAGCTTTTTGACTTTTGCTGTTCCATTCCAAGTATGAAGTTTTATGCCTTTAATGTTCTTTTATTATCTGTTTTCTTAATCTCCTTGAAGAAACCTGTACTGAGTCTCAGACATTGGTTACCGTTTTTATTTAAATACATTTTTGTGGGCTTTTTAAAATGCAGATTCTTTGCCTCAGAAAAGTGAAATGTTTGGAAATTAGTCATTGCTAGTGGCTCTGGTTCATCCCATTGAGGAGAATTTATAATCATTTTAATCCTCTGGAAGAAAATAAAGATAATGAAAGGAAAAATTAAATTCCCTTTAATAACAGAAAGACCTCAAAGCACAAAGAAAATGGACCAAACAGAGGGAAAAGGCAGGTGAAATTTATTTCTTAATAAGTACAAAGTGATGCTTTGTGCATACTAATAATAATAGTTAAGCACAGTGGAGGGGAGAAAGAAAGAGAGAGTGAGAAAGAGAGAGTAATCTGAGATATTATTGATAAAAATAGTATAAAAAAGATTTATTCCTGCTCAGACTGGCTCCGGACCTGAGATAGTTGTTGATTTCAGTGTCATAAGTGACAGGTATAAGAAAACAATTTGCTGTATTGCTTAGCCTGGAGAAGAAAAGATTAAAAGGAGTCTTCATGCTAGTGTTCAGATTTCTGAAGGGCTGTCAGACTAAGACACAACAACCAGATATACTGGAGAAGAAGATGTCAGCTGAAAAATTATAGAGAATTGGTGGGACTGACTGTTCTCAGAAAGAATGCTTTCACAAGTGGAAGAAAGGCAGGGTTGCCATCTAAAAGTGTTGCTATAATAATATTTTTTTTATTATTACATTATATTTTTATCCCACCTTTATTATTATTTTTTATAAATAATTCAAAGCAGTGAAAACACCTAATACTCCTTCTGCCTCCTATTTTGCTCAAAACTGTGCTGTATGTTGGGCCAAGAAGAAGTGACTGTGAGGGATCTTGGAGTCTTAGTGGACAACAGCTAAACATGAGCCAGCAGTGTGCAGCGGCAGCCAAAAGAGCCAAGGAAATCCTAAATTGCATTAACATAGGGATACAATCAAGCTCAACTGAGGTAGTAATACCACTCTATAAAGTGCTAGTAAGACCACACTTAGAGTACTGCATCCAGTTTTGGTCACCGCACTATAAAAAAGATGTTGAGACTCTAGAAAAAGTGCAGAGAAGAGCAACAAAGATGACTAGGGGACTGGAGGCTAAAACATATGAAGAATGGTTACAGGAACTGGGCATGGCTAGTCTAGTGAAGAGAAGGATCAGGGGAGACAGGATAGCAGTCTTCCAATATTTGAAGGGCCGCCACAGGGAGGAGGGGGTCAAGCTATTTTCCAAAGCACCTGAAGGCCAGACAAGGAATAATGGATGGAAACTGACCAAGGAGAGATTCAACCTGGAAATAAGGAGGAACTTTCTGACAGTGAGAACAATCAACCAATGGAACAGAAATTTCCTTCAGAAGTTGTGGGCACTTCATCACTGGAAGCTTTCAAGAAGAGACTGGACTGCCATCTGTCAGAAATGGTGTATGGTCTCCTGCTTGGGAGGGGGTTGGACCAGTGGTAAAATGTAAAATTTGTTACTAATGGTTCTATGGGCGTGGCTTGGTGGTGGGGGTAATGAGACTGGGTGGGCGTTGTCAATTTTTTTTTTTTTACTTTTAAAAGCATTTTTTCTACAACCTTAAGAGGTTGCAGAAAAAAAATGCTTTTAGAAGCCTCTGACAATCAGGCAACTCAGATGGGATCGCCAGAGGCTTTTAAAGGCATTTTTGTCCCTACAATCTCTTCGGCTGAAGAGGTTGCAGAAAAAAAATGCTTTTAAAAGCCTCTGATGATCCCAGCTGAGCCGTGCGATCATCAGAGGCTTTTGTTTTTACTTTTATTTTTTAAAGCATTTTTCCGGCCGCTTTTAAAATAAAAAAAAAAGCCTCTGATGATTACACGGCTCAGCTGGGTATGGGGTGGTGGTGGTGCAGGGATTTTTACTACCGGTTCTCCGAACCACCTGCCACCCTCGTTACCGGATTGGGTGATCCGGTCCAAACCGGGAGCATTTCACCCCTGGGTTGGACTAGATGACCTATAAGGTCCCTTCCAACTCTGTTAATCTGTGATCTGTGATTGACCAAAATCCAATCTGCTTTCATGAGTAAGGTGGGATTAAAACTCACAGTCTTCTGATGAGTAGCCCCAAGTCACCCAACTGGCTTTCATGCCTAGAACTCAAAAACTCTTGGTTTCTAATATGGTCCTTTAAATACTTGGCCAAACTGGTGGTGGATATGCATGCTTATTTAGGGCTTAGAATTCTTATTCATTTCTCCTCTACCAACCCATAATAGAGACAGCTGATGAGATGAGTTTATGGTCAAATGGATAGGTAGCGAAGCAATCAGTTCAGACCATATATTCAGTAGCCACCACATGTTTTGCCCTGATTATGTTCTCATGCAGTGTTATATCAAAACTTTTGTGTAAGTGGGCATCAGGCAGCATTGATGCAGTGTGACAAATGACTATGGTAGAGTCACGGGCACTAGCTATCTGGTACCTTGCAAGTTAATAGATCAACTTTAAAGTGCTAACTTGGGTGTTTATTCAATGCCAGAGCTGAAATATGATCCATCAGTCAAGGTGATGAGTCTCAGTTTTGCAGGACTGGATGGGGTGAGGGCATTTTATTCATCTTCTCAAGTGGCAGCAAGTCATATAGACTGTCCCCAAGTGAATCCCTCACCCTATCATTTCTGTTTAGGTTTTCCCTTTTTAAAAATCAAGACATAATTTTGCACAGATAAATGCAAGGCAGCAGTGAGCACAGCACAAAACTTGATTCAAATTAACCAAATAATCAAACACAAAGGGGAATGTATTATTCCTTAGAGGCCCGATCCTGTGTAGTACTGAATAACCCAAGTTCAAACTAACGTCAGCAATATTTGATGGTCCCTGGCAATGCGGAGTGGCCCTAGAGGGCTTCAGCATATTGCCAAATGTACTATCTCATATCTTTCCCTACCCAACTTAATTAAATCTCTTATTTCATTTCCAACATAGCAAAGCCAGAAAAACCTGAATCTTTCCTGAATGCTAAACAAATGCTCAGACAAGTATTGGATGCAAAATAGACCCATTAAAGGCATGCAGTCATCCAGCACATTGCAGTACACAATGGTTTCCTTGACTTAACCTGGTTACCAAATTAACTCACTTGGGGAGTGATACAATATATTAAACAAATATTTTGTTTTAAAAACAAAACAAAATGAACTGCCTTCCACAACATATTATAACCACCCAAAAGCAAATGAAAGTTCAGAGTAATGAAGTTTAGTATGCTGCATGACTATTGAGTGGCAGCTCTGAAGTCCACAATGAGATTAGAGGTAAACTGAAATAAAGCTGCCAATGCCAACATCTAAACAAAAAATTGCATAGTTCATGCACAAATCCATTCTGAAGGTTACACTTCTCATTCAAGAAGCTTCATCAGTACATTCTTCTCATCCAAGAAGAGAACTGAAGGAGCTTCTTTGATGAAAAGCAAAATATCTCCATGACTAAGGTGACTAAGAATTTCTAGACACCTAAAAAAAGGATGTTGATTTAGTACAGATATTGCACATTTAGAAGATAATGTTTTAGCTCGGGGTTGATCTATGGTGCTCTTGGTGCTCTCTGGGCTTAGTTGTTTTCTTTGCAGATGCTCCATTATCCTACTAAGTAACATCATTAGTGCATAGTTGATGTTATCTAGTTGGGTAATGAAATGTCTACAGGAAAGCTCAGAGAGCACAAAGTTTCTTGGTCAATAGACAAACCGGAAAGTTGGAGACTGGGTCATGGGTGCTTTCAGAAAAAAACTCCCATGGGAGCTCTTCCTATTCAGGATGTCCACATGGTTACCATGGCAGCAGTCACAAAACATAAACCTACCAGAAGTTGAACTGATAACATTGCTCCCTGCTGTCTCTTCTCGAGTCCTCCGCTTTTATATCTTACTTATTTCTTCTGCTTACATACTTTACTAGGCCCATGAATTACTTTCAAGCTGAAGACAAACATCATGTCTGTTTTCCAGTTCCTATGGAGTTTGTGTATGATATAAGGATAACAAGGACATGACTTCCATAAATAATGATGAAGTTGAATGATGGTTCCTGTCCTCTTCACAATAAATCTTATTTTACCTCTATTATGGCTGTTAATGATTATTACTCTTTTTGTAAGTCAGTGAAATGGGAGAATTGGAATGCTCAGAACTACACAGCAAGCTTCAAATATGCCTGCTTAAATGTCACACTTGGAATGTACAGCGGTAAACTTGTGGGTATGTTGCAAATAACCAACAACAGTGGAAGAATGCTGTTTATGAATTTTAAAGGGAAAAAAATCACTTCTGAGGAAAAGAAGAAGGTAGAGTTTATCATGTAGTGTGCAAACAATAGCAACAATGACAACAAGATAATATTGATGGCTCTCATTAAGTAAATGCTTGGGAGTCATCATAATTAGGCATACCCTACCATTAAATCCACCCATCCATCAATTTTTCCTTACTCCACCCACTTAGAAATTCCACCTCTGTAATTTACTCCATTGATCTCTACCACATGCCTCAGAGACAGAGGAATGCATTATTTCATCTGTCTTGGCTCATATATCTGATTAGGTAGAGGTTGCTGAATGCACAATGTAGCCTGGTTAATGCAGGAAAAGGCTTGCACACTTTCCATCTTTGCACCAAAGTCCTTGTTTCACCATCCTGCTCAATGTTCATTTGGTGGCGCCTGGCTGGACCCTTTCTTAGAAGCAGCCAAGATTAATCTCATACATCTCAAGTGCTAGTTCAGTGGGATGAAAAGATTTTGGTGTCAAAGGGTCATAGCAGTTAACGTCATCAATTGAATAAGGATCTGTGGGTCCTGAAAGATTATTTTTTATGCTCTATTTTGTTAGTTGGGGCTAGATATTTTTCATTTCAAGCCTTATAGGATTATATTTATTTACACTGTATTTATTTTCCACAAAATGAAATTGGCAATCTGTGAAAATCAGATGGGACTGAAGACTGGAAATTTGGAAAAGGCATAATCTGGATCTGTGATTCAAGAACTGAAGGCAAACTGAATTAATGTGGGCAGCTATGAAATTTGAATTCTAATTCTGAGCAATTCAACACGTCCATAGATCATAATAAGGAAATTCATTAAGATCATAGACCAGTGATGGCTAACCTTTTCTGGACCGCGTGCCCAAAGTGCATGTGCATGCACCTGCATGTGTATATGCGCACCCAAACATCCAAAATGCAATGTGTGTGTGGCCTCCATGCATGCGCCCCACCCCCTGCACGTGCCCCATCCCCCGTGCAGGCACAGCAGAGACCCAAAGACCAGCTACCTGGTGGAAGGCACGTGGCACAAGCACAGCAGAGCTGAACTGGGGCGACAGCTCATGTGCCATCAGAGATGGCGCTGCAAGTCACCTCTGGTACGCATTCCATAGGTTCGCCATCACTGTCCTAGACTATTAAATCACCTGCAACAGCTGCTCCTGGACTCTTTTTTTCCCTACATGTTTTGCCTCCTTCTCCCCCTTTTTCAGAATAGAACAAAAACAACAGGAATGGTTGATCTTTAGACGGCCTAGAGAAGTGTCATTGCAATAGTGTCTTCAGGGTTCCTGCAGTATTTTTTTACAAAATCTTCTTGTGTTTCTTTTAAGGCAGAGATAGCAGGCATGAGGAACAACAAGCCCAGCAGCTCCCACATTTTTCTACAAACAACCTACATAGGAGTTGTGTAAACCAATAGAGGAAGAATCCCCTCTTAACTTAAACTCATTGGGTGGGTGGGGGATTAAATTTAGAATGCTTATTTTTAGGCTTATTTTTTTTTTCAACTGTCAGATTTTAGCATGGCATTAAAAATGACTAGTACCTTAGCTTTTCTTTTCTTTTTTTTTAATGTGATGCCCTGTTACATTTGTTCACTGGGTTTCCTGGAATGTCAAAACAATTGGCACAGCTGGTCATCCCAAGATGGTGGCTTGCTGATAATTAGTAAAAGTAGCAGAAATTGACTGGCACACTGATGTTGGCACACAGATGTTGGCAAGACATAAAAAAAGACTGGCAAAGAACAAATGGCATTCATAACTTCCTCGCTCCATTCCTCTTCCTTGAAAATGTGTTAACTGTTAGATACAGCACCTATTGTCTGTACTAGTAACCTACAGCATCTCCTAGAGTCATCGGTGCATTGTTGTATCAAAATGACTTTAATGAGGATAAGCTTTAAAGCACTTTAATGATGACTGAATGATGGCTATGAAGATACTATCAGTTGCTTGTGGGAAATGGCCTAAGTGTTAGCTTACTTCTTTTCACTCATTGTCAAGAGAGTTTAACGTGTTTCAATCATGCACAATTTAAAAGTATTGATTTGACACAAGAGGGCATGCCAGAGTAGCTGGCCTTGAGTTCACATTCAGAATGATAAGAGCTTTGAGCTCCCACTTGTGTTGGCAGGTTCAGCTTGGAAGTATAACAATCCATGAGTGCACAGTAAAGCAGATTTAAGACTCTTTTTAAAAAGCAGATTTAAGACTTTAAGGAAGTTGAAATTTGAAAACAGAACCCAGAGTCCAAAGCATGTGTCCCAGAATTGTAACAAACAATTCTGGCCTAGGGGATGAAACCAGTTTTAGTCTTTAGACACTTTAGACATGAAAACTGACTGGGTGACTTGGCCAATCACCAGGAGAGTGAGAATTCTAGTCTTCCCTTAGGCATAAAATCCGCCTGACTGACTTCCTAAAAGTTTACCTTGGTGGCTTTATAACTTTAATAAATTGCATTCATAATTGCCAAATATTATTTTCTGTGATCTCATGACTATCTTTCCCAGCTTCTGTGTTATCTCAGGAAAGGGTGTAGCTGTTTGAAGTTGATCCAGTTACCTGAACCCTCAAAACATTTCTTTTAAATTAAGCATTCCTACCACTACTATTTATGACAACCCATCTACCTTTATTGGAAAGTCTGTACTGGCTTTCCACATACAATACTCTTGAAGAGATATTTCTTCAAAGTAGTCACATTGAATTTTACCTGTATTTGCTTTAGAAATAATCCTACATAGACCGCCCTAAGAATAAGTTCTAGTGAATTTAATGTAATTTCTTCTCTGCTAAGTGGATATAACATTACCTTCCTGTCTATTTACATAAGTCGATTTAACTCCACATAATGAATCTGTGAGAAATTACTTCAACAAAATATTTGTTCCATCACATCCAAAGTACAGCTTTAAAACCATAAATCTGTTGAGATTCATTAATTTAAGAAAAAAATGCACAGTACTTTGCTTCTTTTAATGAATTTTTAAATTTAAATTCAGATGAATCTGAATGCTAGCATAAAATGTAATATATTTTAACTCATGTAGTTCACTGAAGCTGGAAATCTTTGATTAATTTGCTTCAACTTCCCTTAATTCATTTAGTTTTCTTGTTTGTTAAATGAAAGTGAATGGAGCCCCCTTGAATGGTTCTGTGAAAGAGGCAAATTAAATGAAACCCAGTAAAACATACTTACCAGATTGCTAAATACCGATCAGCAAATTATAAATGTACCAAGGAGGAGAGAAGTGAAAAACAAGTTGTAAAGTACATTGCAAGATTTTTATCACAATTTGCCATGGAGAGAGAATGGAAAAACCCATTTTCAAAACAGTAATATTGCAAAAGCTGAATTTCTTTTTTCTTTTTTCTTTCTTTTTCAATGTAACGAATAAAAAGCCTCATAAAGCACCTGCAAACTTTTATCAAAAACTCTGAAAAATGATGCTTGAGAGATGTGGTACTTGATTGACTTGGAGCATTCATTCCTTCATTGTCCAAAGCAACAGCATAACTTGAACATTTTCTTTTAAAATTCAAGTTGTAAATTGTGCTCCCTTTAAATGACATCTGCTCATTAGCAACACAATCACACTACTTTCAGGCAATAGTTTGGATGACTCAGGGATCTAATCATGCTGTGCTATCAATACATTTGTCTAGCTTCTCCAAAGTATCCTCCATTCTCTCAACAGATGAGGTCTATCTTACATGTATTAAGAGTACTTCACAAGAAACAAAACCAGCTCCACATAATAATAGAAATGTTGTTCAGGCTCAGTTGGAGAAACAAGACTCAGGAACTTCTCAATTTCTTGAATAAATAAAGAGAGAGGGGGGGGAGGGAGAAATCCTTTTTCTGTTTTCCTATTTTGTTCCCCAGACCTTCATATCTCCTTGGATCAAAAATGGTAGGGGGACTATTTATTTGTAATTGTATTTTTTTTGGTTCCCAGACCACTCATACGATCTTATTTCCTCAACACAGGATACCATTTACTTCCCCAAAGTAGCCTTGTTTAGTTTTTCCCAGTACAGCTTTGGAAACCTATCACTTTGGATTTCCTTCACCCATCTGAACCCTTTTTGTTATTAACCCCAGGAAAAAATACCTTGGTACTGTGATTCTGGACTATACTTTTTTCCCCAAGCATTCTCTGATTGAATGACCCCTCCCCCCCTTCCAAGTTTAAAAATTCAAGTGAATTGAAAGAAATCCTGTGGTCTTAATTTCTGAAGCAGTTTTCTTTAGGAATTCTATGAGATTCTAAGGATTAAAAATGAAATCTCAGAAACCCATGATAGGATCTTATGATATCCATTATCTTATTTATAGGCATGAATGAAAGAATATGTTCACTTTCTTAATTAAGGAAAAATTGTATTAATTGTAGAGATGATGCGGAAAACCATTGTTATTTGAGGAGTTTAGTGACATATTTCTCTTTCATATTAAGAAGTTAGATGTTTAGAAGTCATTCTAAGTTAGCTCTGTTTGTTTTCTACTTTTGCTTACTAGGCAGAGGAGAAAGTGAATGAGAGGAAATCTTAACATAACATCAAAGGGTCTTCCAATCTCCTGACCATACTATGATGTGACCATTCATCACATCATGAAATCATGATATGATGGCCCCATCGGCTGCCAGTTCAGATGATGATGACAAGCTGGAACTGAGACCCTCATATCAGGATGTTATGGACCCCCAGGAACCCCTGGAGAGCCCAGTGGCTGAGAAGGATGCATCCCTGGGCCTGTCTGCATGGGAGGGGGAGCAGTTGCCCAGATGGACATCTACCTGCATAAGCAGAAGAAAGGGAACCTTGTCGGCCACTGGGTAGCACAGAAGAGCAGCAACCCCAATGATGAACAGCTGCTAGACATGTAGAGTGGAGTGAAGAGGAGATCGTTGAGGCTCCTCATGAGGAAGCAGTCCCCTCCTAATGAGAAACAGCAGGCTTGGGGTGATTTAACCAGATGCAGAGGGTTGTCAGAGGCAACCATTGGCTTCTCCAGCACAGTACGTTTGGCTTTGTAGACTTTGGACCTGACTTTGTGGACTTCAGACTTTGCTTTTGCCCCATGAGTGTCAGACTTGCTCTTGTGGATTTCAGACTTTGTTCTTGAGAACTGTGCTTTCGGACTTTGCTGTCTTGCAATGTGGTTTGGGAGTTTTGGAAAACTGCTTTATATACATATAGTTTTGCAGAAAATACCACTGTACTCACAACTTTCCCTATTTGCATGACTCAGAGCATATGGTGCCAAAAAACCTGTAGGGTTGTTGCTATTAGGGGGCAACTTCTTTGTGGAACCTAGTTTTGGGTTTTGCAGAAATTGCCAATCTGCTGTCATTATTAAGGAGCCCCTGGCAACTTGTGAGAGATTTGGGTATTATCTTGCTTGGTATGGGTACTTTTAATGTTTTGCTTTCAATTCTATTTGCTTGAGCTAACAATAAAACTTAATATCTTTTTATTCACCAGTGTCCTTATTGTCTCTGGATCCAAAAAGATTCAATTGCATCTGATCAGTGCCCTGACATTTGGCAAAATAAGTGAAGGTGACATGTACCATTTTGTACTTTTTTTTTTTTGAAGAAACAGCAGTTGGGAGATAAAAGGACAGATTGATAAGCTGCTTAAAGAAAAGGAAGCAAAGACATTTCTATAACAAGTTCATATAATAATGTTTTTCCTGTCTTAAAATTGTTCACTATGGATTGAGTCTAAGCTCACATCAATTGACTGACGGCCAGTTCTCTGATATTTTAGACTTTTGATAATATGTAATACACAGTCATTCACCGTTAAATTTCTCCAAACTAATTCTAAGTCAAAAAGGACTCATGGATTTTTTCTCCCCTACTCGCTCTCATTCATTTTGAGAAAAGAATATTTGAGAATTTCTTTGTAACTCTTACAAGTAAGAACAAAAAAAGAAGTTCAGACTACTTTTCATAGGTAGAGCATGGTGATCTTGCGATTATTCCTCACAAGGTGATCAAGAAATGTTTGAAAATGTTCCATTTTTTCCAATGATTTGCAGCCTATTTGGTGCCAACATTTCCATTAAATGTGCAAGATTTGCAGTGAACCAGTATATCTGAATCTTGCTTCAGATGCTGCTGGAAGGAATATTTACAGTTTTTTTCCCCCCTTTATTTTCACAATTCTTTAGAATTGTGCAGCAAGTGTTCAAATGAAGTCAGAGACTCTAACACAAACTTGTAGTTTTATATAAATAAATAGATGTAAGATTTATATTTATAGCAGACAAGATAGTCAGAAACATGGGAAGTAAAAATATGAGGTAAAAATATCCAGAGCACACAGAAGAAGAAGAAAAAGCGGGAAAAAGGGAAACTCCCCTTTTACACCCACAGCAACCAATCACAGCGTAGATGAGGGATGTCAAACTGGCAGCCCATGATGTGTCACATGCAGGCCACACCCACCCCAGCTCTGCAAAGGGAAAAACATAATATGTCATGTGACGGCAACATGACATGGTGAGTTTGACACCTGTGGCCAGATTGTCTCATGCAGGAGCCAGCACTCTCCAACCAATCAATTACAATTGTGTATTTTGGCCCATTGCACACTTTACTGTTCTAGCTACTAAATTTAACATCCTAACAACTACAGAACACTTGCTAAACTAGTTTTCTGAGATTTTTGAACTGAATGGATTGTATGGATTTTAATATGCAGGTGGCCCTCGATTTAGCCACAATTAGGATAAGAATTTCAATTGCTAATGATGACCGTTATTAAGACAGTCGGGCCTGATTTTCCTACCTTTTTTTCAATGGTTGTTAAGTGAATTATTACAGTTGTTAAGTGAGTTGGCTGGTCACTAAGTGAATCTGACTTCCCTCATTGGCACTGTCAGAAGTCAGCTGGAAAGGTGACAGATGGCAATCATATGGCACTGGGTCACTGCAACTGTCACAAACTGTGAGGATGCTACAATGGCCATAAATGTGAGGACTGGTCATAAGTCACTTTTCTTCTGTACTGTTGTAACTTTGAACAGTCACTAAAGGAATGGTTGTAAATCAAGGAACACCTGTATTGTAAACCTGTATGTGATCCTTACCAGCAATGTATTAGATATATACATTCTCCTTAAAGAGTTTACTCAGAAGCAAGTCACACATTAGTTTTAAGGAAACTAATTTGCTGTAAATCAGACATGGAGAAATGATAATTTCACAATACATAATTATCCAGGCCATCAAGAATTAATGATGGGAGGATGGGAAAAAGTGGTTCAGCAGTATTAGAAATTTTGAGATTCCCTATCTTGCTATAGGTTCATGATGGCGAACCTATGGCATGCGTGCCACAGGTGGCACACGGAGCCATATCTGTAGGCATGCGAGCATTGTCCTAGCCCAGCTCCAGCACACATGCATGCCAGCCAGTTGATTTTCAGGCCTTCTGGGCCCACCGGAAGTCGGGAAACTGGCTGTTACTGGCCTCTGGGGGATGGGAAAGGCCGGTTTTGCCCTCCCCAGGCTCCTAGAAAGACTCTGGAGACTGGGGAGGGCAAAAAACGGGCCTAACGGGCCCACCGTGCCATTGCGTGCCAAAAGCAGGGGGAGCCCGGGGGGGTCACATGTGCATGTGTGACCCCCCTCCCCGCTCCCCACGCTTTTGGCACATGACAGCAAAAAGGTTAGGCATCACTGCTATAGCTAATACAGCTTTGGGGGTTTGAAAATGTTTGGAGTGATTGTTATTTCATCTTGTTGTGTACATTATAGCAAAATGGGAGCTATTCTGCTCAGTTTTAATTCTATATCATGACTATTTTTGGTTGTAGGTAATATAGGTGCCTTCATGCAGATATACATTGGAAGAAAGGGGAAGTGATTGGTAGCTGCTTGGGTAACATGCTATATTTGAGGTTATCATAGAACACTGATTATACACGCCAAACCATGTATTTTGAAGAGTTGAATGGAAAGATTACAGTTTTATGGGTTTATTGATTTTGGAGCTGGCAATATGTAATAGTTCAATGCATTAAATGAGAACCAAAAAGTGAGCCCTAAGATTTTCTCCTCCATCATCTACAAAAGCTATAATCCCAGCTGTGTTGTAGTTCCTTACAAATGAAAATTGTTCTTATATAGGATAATGTGCACCGAGATTATTATATGCTCAAAAGTGGAAACACTAACCACAATAGGAGAATGCTAAGCAAAGAAAAAGGAATCTATAGAAATGGCTAGATTAACTTTCTTGATTATAGCAAAAAATGGTATCTAAATTTAAGTCTGAGATTGGAAACTTCTTATAGACTTTTTGCATGAAACAGGGGGAAAAATCACTTGTGTTATGTGGTTTTGATAATAAGACAAAATTAGATAATGCAAAAAAAGTGAAAATTTTGGAATCAGTAGAGTAAGTGATAACTTTTATATCATACTTGCATTTGCTGACAAGGAAATTAGAACTTTTTTTTTACTTTTACCTTTTCTTTCTACACTTTTATTTTATTTTTCTGTCTTTTTCTTTAGTCTGCATTGGTATTGGTTAGTTTTTATACTCAGCTTATAACATTTAATAAAATTTGTACAAAAAACAATTCAATCAACAACAATAAAGATAGTTTCTGGAAAACATTTAAAGAGCTCTAGAGGATACATTTAGAGAACTTTAGCTTCCATTCTCAGATTTCAACTTCCTTAAAGAGAGAGAGTCTTAATTATGCTTTTGGTTGGACTCAGGAACTATGCTGATTCTGACAACACAAATGTCTTTGTGACAGACCTTCAAGTATTAAAAGACAGTTTTATAATGTTTTAATAGATCTCTCCCCCCCCCACCCTTTTTTTCCATAGGTTAGACCAGGAGTGTCAAACTTGATTTCATTGAGGGCCACATCAGGGTTGTGCTTGACTTTGTGGGGCTGGGATGGGCATGGCCAGGGTGGGCATGGCCAGCTCGATGTCACTCATGTCGGGGGCACCTATGGTGGCCCTAATGCTCTGCCAGTAAAAACAGGCTCCCAAGCTTCGTTTTCAGCTGCAACCCTCTGCCAGCAAAAACAGAACTTGGGAGGACTGCACGCAGCCCTACCGAACTCCATTTTCACTGGCAGAGGCACTGTAGTGGTCCTTCACTGTTTCCAGGGTGGCCCCAAGGGTCAAATAAACACCCAGTGGGCCGGATCCAGACCCTAGGCCTTGAGTTTGACACCGCTGGGTTAGACATACCTAGCTTCCTCAACTGTTGGTCCTACGATTTAGTGTGCAGAGAAGAGCAACAAAGATGATTAGAAATCTGGAAGTTCAACATTTTTTTAAAAAAATCATGGTAACCAGAACTGAATGTAGTATTACAAGTGGGGTCTCACCAATGCAGAGTAAAGTATTTCTTATTATTGCCTTGATGCTATCCCTTGGTTTATTTTAGACTCCTGATTTAATAATATGATGAGATTGGCTCCATACAGATATTACAAAAGTGCAAAAGAGCCTTCCCTTCTGTTAGGAGACAAATAGACATACACACTTACATGCATAGATACAGGTAGTCCTCAATTTATGATCATAATTGAGTCTAGCAATTATGGTTGTAAATTGTGATGGTCATAGGTTGACTCAGCCTTCCATCCTTTCTAAGGTGGGTAAAATGAGGACCCGGTTTGTGGGGGCAATAAGCTGACTTTGTATAAATATACAAAAGTATGAAGGCTATTGCTTAACGCATTGTAAGCCGCCCTGAGTCTCCGGAGAAGGGCGGCATATAAATAAGAATAAAAATAATAATATATATATATATAGTGGGATATCACATGACTGACACAATTTTATTACCTTCTCTTTTTTTGCTGTCGTCGTTAATTGAATGTGACAGTTATTAAGTGACTGTGACAGTTGTTAAGCAAATTCATTGTTTGCTATTGGCCAGTTTTTCTTACAAACGGACCCATAGCAGTTGGGAATTAAATGGTGGTTTCCAGCAAAAACATAAATCACAGACATATGACTGAGGGATGTTGCAATTAGCCATAAATGTGGGCTGGTAGTCAAGTGTCCAAAATGTGTTCACATGACTATGGAGTAGGATAAGGTAGAACTTCAAAACCAGGTCATAACTTTTTTGGGGGGTGGGCGGGATATATTATAACTTCAAGTGCTTGCTAAGCAATCAATCATAAGTCAAGCACTGCCTATATATGGCATCCTATGATGCCATTAATGCTAGAGTCCAATCTTGTTTGCAATTGTGTGATGAACAGATATGCATTATATTCAAAATACTTATCTGAAAATATATTCACCCCAAGGATATCTTGTTATTTCCAGAAGGCAAGACAAGAAATAATGGATGGGAATTAATTAAGGAGAGAAACTTCCTAGTGAAAACAATTAACCAGTGGAACAGCTTGAGTTCAGAAGTTGTGGGTGCTCCACCACTGGAAGCTTTTAGGAAGAGACTGAACAGCCAATTGTTTGGAATGATATAAGGGCTCCTGTTTGAGAAAGGGGTTGGACTAGAAGATCTCCAAGATCCCTTCTAATTCTATTATTCTGTACATTCCGTAATTCTATATTACCTAGCCTCAGGACAGCTGAATTGTCCTATGTTTCTTATGTATCCAAACAATTGCTTACCTCTATGTTTATTTTCAGATTTCCAAGGCTGATACATTGATGATGCACTGAGATTTTCCACTCTGCCAAAACTCGTGTTCATTACATGTAGCTAAAGCATCAAATTACTCTAGGTGATAATGTACAGTGTTGAAATACAAGAGGTTTATAATGTTCTGCTAATAAGATTAAGTGAAAGAAATCAAAGCCAATTTATGTTCGGTGGTTTGGGGAATAACAACGTTTGTGTCAAGATGCACGGTAATCATCTAAACATGAGAATAATCCCCCCTAATTAAACAACAAGAAACAATAGCCAATAGTGCACAATTGTAGAAAATCAACATTAATGTAAATAAAAATTAAACCGAGTTCTCAAAATCTAGAGGCCAGGAAACTTATTTTGCACTCACTGAACCAATTAACAAGCATAATACATCTGTTTTGCGGGAAACTAAGCAAACATAGTAAATGCGAAAGCTTTCCAAATCTTCATTCTTTGGTGCTACAGAAATATATTAGATGGTTCGCAATCAGATGAATCATCTCTTCTGATCTTTGTCCCAGTTTCAAGCACGTGAAACTTTGTAGTTTGGCATTCCTTGTTTACATGTGGGAGGTCAATTGCCCATATTTTTCTGAGTATAAGATGCACCTTCCCCCCCTAAAAGGGGGTGAAAATTTAGGTGCGTCTTATACACCGAATGTAGACCCGCCCACCCACTGGCCCCCACCCTTTGGCCTCTGCCTCCCAGCAATAACCTCCTTGCAAGCAAACAGCAAGAAAAAGCAGCTCCTTTTAGCTTCAGCACAGGCTAATTAGTACAAGTTGATTGGATCGGCCTCCCAACTCTCAGCTGATTTGCTCTCAGCTGTTTTGAGCAGGGCTTTGCTGCTTGCTGTAAAGAGGTAAATTGCTGGAGCAGGTTTTATTTTCCCTTGAGCTAATCAAGCTATGCTGAAAACAAAAATGAAAGTAAAGCAGGCTGTTTGCTGTTCACTACAACGAGGCAAAATTGCTGGGAGGTAGAGGCAGAGGGAGATTTCTTTTTCTTCTTTTCCTCACCAAAAAATGTAGGTGCATCTTCTATTCTGAAAAATATGGTACTTAAGCAATCTGCGGCTGAAAGGCTACATTACACATACACACATACATGGATAGACAGACACAGTCGGAATATTGAATTTACAGGTAGTCCTTGATCTGCAATCATTCATTTAGTGACCATCCAAAGTTACAATGGAACCAAAATAAAGTCTTGTGGCCATTTTTCACACTCATGACCATTGCAGCATCCCCATGGTCATGTGATCAAAATTAAGAGGCTTGGCACCTGATTCATATTAATGACAGTTGCAATGTCTCATGGTCATGTACATCTGCAACCTTCTGACAAGCAGAGTCAATGGAGAAACCAGATTCATTCAACAATCATGTTATTAATTTAACATTCAGGAATTCACTTAACAACTGTTGCAAGAAAGGTCATAAGATGGTGCAAAACACACAACTCTCTTATTTAGCAACAGCAGAGTTGGAAGGGACCATGAAGATCTTCTAGTCCAACTTCCTGCTTAGGCAGGAAACCCTACACCAGGGGCGGCTTCTAAATTTTTTTACTACCAGTTCTGTGGGTGTGGCTTATTTTGTGGGCGTGGCTTGGTGGGAGTATAATATGACTTTTTTTTTTTACTTTTAAAAGCATTTTTTCTACAACCTTAAGAGGTTGCAGAAAAAAATGCTTTTTGAAGCCTCTGACAATCAGGCAACTCAGCTGGGATCGCCAGAGGCTTTTAAAGGCATTTTTTTTTCCTACAACCTCTTCAGCTGCGCAATCATCAGAGCCTTTTTTTTTTACTTTTAAAAGCATTTTTTTTTTGCCTGAAGAGGTTGTAGAAAAAATGCTTTTAAAAGTTAAAAAAAAAAAAAGCCTCTGATGAGGTGAGCGGGGTAAGTGAGAGGTGACCAGGCCAGGGACCGGTTCGGGGATGTGGCCAGCCAATTATTAGCGGGTCTCCGAACTACTACAAATTTTTATTACTGATTGTTGCGAACCGGTACAAACCGGGAACAACCCACCACTGCCCTACACCACTTCAGACAAATGGTTATCCAACATCTTCTTAAAAGCTTCCAGTGTTGAAGCATTCACAACTTCTGAGGGCAAGTTGTTCCACTGATTAATTGTTCTAACTGTCAGGAAATTTAGTTTCCTTAGTTCTAGGTTGCTTCTCTCTTTGATTAGTTTCCACCCCTTGCTTCTTGTCCTGCCCTCGGGTGCTTTGGAGAATAGCTTGACTCCCTCTTCTTTGTGGCAGCCCCTGAGATATTAGAACGCTGCTATCATGTCTCCCCTAGTCCTTCTTTTCATTCAACTAGACATACCCAATTCCAGCAACTGTTCTTTATATGTTTTAGCCTCCAGTCCCCTAATCATCTTTGTTGCTCTTCTCTGCACTCGTCTAGAAGAAGAAAAACTGTAAGTTATTCAAAGAGCTTCCACTTGCTAAATTCATTCCAAAATGAACAAGGTGGGGTGGGTAGGATGAGAAAGGGCTAGAAAATTACAATAAATGGGCTTAAGTTTAGAAATGAGCAGATCAGAACAGGCCCAATGTTTACCTGCCCAATTGGGGTCTTCAGAGAGGATTTATTGTTCAGCAAATTAAGAAAAAAAATGGTGGATTAGACCATATGCTGCTCAGCTTCTTCAAAATTAGGAAAATAAAGACCAGATCTCTGTTACCTTTTTCAGTTTAGGTCAGTGTTTCTCAACCTCCGGAATTTTAAGATGTGTGGACTTCAACTGAAGTTTGAAGTCCTCATATCTTACAGTTCTCAAGTTTGAGAAATACTGACTTTAGTGAGTCAGTAATGTCACCTTAAATTGCTGCTACTGTATACACTTCCTTCGCCGCTAATCAGCTGAAGGTGGAGAGCCCCACTCTCCGCTCTTATCTTTTCATCCTTCACTTCCTTCAAAGTGCTTTTTGGGGTTTATAAAACTAAAACTTCAAATCGCCAAAAGAAGAAAAACATACTAACTTCTCACCCAGATGAATCAATTTCTTCTCCGCTTCCATTGTGGCTGTCCCGACTTTGCTGCAGCTTCAATGGCTGCTTTCTTGATCGTCTGGTTGAAAAGCTACTTCTGACTAGCCAGGGAATTGTGTTTTCCCTGCGTTAGCCAGTCCGTGCCTTTCTTGCTCACCGTCCCTCCGAGACAGTTTCTGGTCAATAAAGACCCCCAAACAATCTAGATATCAATGTTTTCTCAGGAGCAAAAAAAACATTGTACTGTCGCGACATTAGCCACACCCCTTCCTGAAGTTTGAAGTCCTCATATCTTATAGTTCTCAAGTTTGAGAAATACTGACTTTAGTGAGTCAGTGATGTCGCCTTAAATTGCTGCTACTGTGAGCTTTTTCCAACACAAATGTCATTTGGACTTTATTCCAATTAGCACTAGTCATCTTGCTGCAGACCCAATAGGGGTGAAAGACCCAATTCTCTAGAAGCAGACTTCATGGTGAAATTCTATTAAATCCTCATATTAAAGTTGTCATTGCTGCTAGATTGCACTTATTATCAAGCACTAATCTCTCCCAGAGATCTCCAATACTGCCTTGTCATGCCTATTCTTTCAATGGGGCAAAATATAAAATATATTTGGCACTGCCATTATTCATCTCATTTAGGTCCAATCTAGCATAAAAGGAATGCTGTATATATTACTTGGAGCAGTGTCTTCAAAATGGAAAAAGACAAACTTTAAGATGTGTGGTCTTCAACTTCCAGAAGTCTCCAACCACCATGGGACTTGAAGGCTAGACAACTTAGTTTTCAAGGGTTTTCAAACTTTTTCAGACAATGGAACCTGTAACCCATCTGTCCTTTACTGTCTCCATGCAAACAAGCAACAAAAACAACCATCAACAAGCTCAAGTTCCTGGCACTCCTAATCAATTAGCAAAAGTCTAGTGATGAAAAAAAAAAGTGGGTGTCTCTAAGTAATCTCTTCCCCCAATATGATTTCCCATACAGTAATCTTTTCTGGAACCCCATCAAGTTTTTAAACACCATTTTAAACACTCTGGTTTGGAGTTCTTGGCAGGAAGGTGAGTATAGTTCTAAATTATTATCACTACAATGAATTAGTCCCATCTGGCCCATTAAGTGTTTGGATGGCTTGAAATCGAGAGGGGTATTTCCTCTCGATTTCCCAGGTGTCCAGGTAACTTGATTAGTCTTGCATGATAGACTTCATAACTTGAAGAAGCACATTTTCTTGATCCAATCAAAGCAATTAAAAAAAGAACGGGTTTTATTTTCTTCCATTTTTTATTTTTATTTTTTGCTGAAGAGGTTGTTAATACCTCATAAGGACCTTGGAATAGAGTAAGATTTCCCAAAGTAATCAATACCTACCTTTAGGTTCATGGGACTATCCATGGGGCTGATAAATGGCTGGGAGTGAAAAAGAAGTCAAGAAATCTGTGGTGGTTGATAAATTATAAGGCCAGGTGGTTTCAATTAACCTTTTGGGGGCTTTATAGAGTTCCATGCCAGTCCCTAGTCTTGAAACAAAGGTTACTATCAGTTAACATGATAGTCAGGTGCCATCATTAGCAGCTTTGAGTTGTTATTATGATTACAATTCTATGTGTTATAGTTAGATTTGCAGTTTGAAATAGATAGAAACTTAATAATTCAGGTCCTAATCAAAGACCAAGGGACGCTGTGGCTCAGTGTCTAAGACACTGAGCTTGTTGTTTGAAAGGTTGGCAGTTTAATGGTTTGAATTCCTAGTGCTGCCTAGTGAGCCCCCATTACTTGTCTCAGCTTCTGCCAACCTAGCAGTTTGAAAACAGGTAAAAATGTAAGTAGAAAAATAGGGACCACCTTTGTGGGAAGGTAACAGCGTTCCGTGCGCCTTTGGCGTTTAATCATGCCAGCCACATGACCATGGAGATGTCTTTCAACAGTGCTGGCTCTTCGGCTTTGAAATGGAGATGAACACTACCCCCTAGAGTCGGGAATGACTAGCACATATGTGCTAGGGGAAACCTTTACCTCTACCTTAATCAAAGACCTAAAAATTATAGAATAGCATTTAAGAAGTTCAGCAGTTCTAAGCATGATAGGTTGTGTTTTTTTGTAAAATTAGGAGGTTTGATTTTAATAACTTCAATATTTTCAGCTATCAAGGCAGTCCTTTAGATACTGGCCAGAGAGTCCAATCACCATTGGTATAACAATGGATTTATTTTTCAATTGGTGTTCAGCTTCAATCTGTAAGCCCCAGTATTTTGTATTTTGTTCCAATTACGGTTCATAGCCAGATAGTTAGACTGGCATTTTTATCAACCTATCCAATCTTTTCCAAGGACCTGGGGTAAGGAGATGTTATTGTTTGATGGTATTAAAGATTGTCGCAGGATGCAAATTCTTCTTCTTGCTGTTGTTATTGTATAATATAATCATGTTCATATAATAACCATTTGGAGTCAGGGAACATTATGAAACTTCATGAGGAGGTCAATAAACTGAAAAGTTTGAAGACCTTTAGAATAGAGGAAGTTACCTCCTGAATCAAGTCAATGGTCCATCTTGCTCAATAAAATGGGCTGGGAATGTACTTCGGAGTTTCCAGGCATAAACTCTCCCAGTCTTGTTCTAGAGATGTAGGAGTGAGCCTATGATTGGTAAGGTCATTAGCAAAGCTGACTGGCATCGCAGAAAAAAAATCTCAGGTTTAAGCAAATTTTTTAGACAGATTGTCATGTTCTTCTTGGAAACCCTAATGAATTTTGCTACCCATCTTATCCATGTTCCTTCACTGAAATTGATCACTTGACTCTTTAAAAGGTAGATTGAAAAGCATTAAATTATGCCTTGTTTTACCATGCCCACAATATAGTAGCAAAATGACCAATTTTGGACATTTTGATCTTTTGTGAATATTCATATTATTGTTTGTTTAGCTTATATAGGTTTGCTTGTCCTCAGCAAGCCCTAAATATCCCTAAAAATGCCTAAACTATGCCATCATCATCATCATCATCATCATCATCAAAGTCATCATCATTATCATCATCATCATGTTTAGAAACCAAGAGGTATAACTATACTGCTTGAGAAGTGACCTAATAAATTTATACTAATGTTCCAAATATTTTCTAAATATTGTCTTTCTACAGTCACAAGCTGTGTAAGCATTGCCATTTTAGAAATAAAAATAACAATCTAGTAATACAATGCATAATGATAATTCCCAGGGATGAATTTTGGTCCGTCCTTCCTTCCTTCCTTCCTTCCTTCCTTCCTTCCTTCCTTCCTTCCTTCCTTCCTTCCCAGTTCAGGATAACATTAGTAATCTTCTTTTTCCCCCTTTTCATGTGGGTAAAAAATAATAAAACTAATGTGTTAATTGAGGAAATGTAATCCTACTATTTTGAGAGTAATTAAAATATATTGCCAAGGAGACAACAGATGTGATAACATGCGACAAGGTTAGGGACTCCACGAGTGTGATTCACAAGCATTTAGATTAGCCTTAATCCACTAATGAATTTTGTATTATTAGTTGGAAAGGAGATAAAATTTCATTGTTGCTCATTATCTCCTTTGAGAAGGCATGCAGGATAGACTATTTTGTCCAGGAAAGAAAAGATATTGCTTGTGTGGGGGGGTTTTTTTGTTTTTGTATTTAATGTTGTTTAAAATAGTATAATGGGGAACCATGATGAAGAGTATAGTTCTGGGGCATTGGCTATTGGAGCACTAAAGAAAGTATATTGGAGATGCATGAGGTGAAAAACAAGACTTTCAAATTTTACTAATTAGAGGAAGTCTGAAAATGTGGGAGATAATCAGAGGTGAGGTGTGTCTTTTCTTGGGTGGATCTTCTACTTTATGCTTTAAGCAAATTAAAAGATAACACTTATTAAAAATATTGCACGCAAATCCTTTGGAGCATGATCTAACATTATTATCTGTTGGTATTCAGAAAGTAGATGGAATTCTTATAAGTGGACCACTCTTATATCAGATCTTTCTGGATTTGGTTAACACTTTTGGTTGGTTGAATCAAAGCTCCCCCTGAAGGAAGAGATGGCTCTTCCAATTCATAAGGAGGGTTTATCCTCTTAGGAAATCATTCCAAACAATTGTCATAGAGCAAGGTAGAGCAAGTAGAAAACAGATGACCTAGTCCTGCTTTGTGGGATTCCTCAAGGCTCACAATGTTATTGACTCTTCTCTAACAACCATCAGAAGGGGTCAGGTGTCCATTATGCATTTTTATCATGGGTGGAGCAAATGATAACATCAGGATTCTTTCCAAGCATATGGAGCTAGTTGGAGTCTAGATGTGCAAACAAGACTGAGTACTTATGGTTTTTACACATCTCTGATTCTGGAGACTTTCCATCTTTAACTCCGAATTGGGTAGCACTCTCTCAGATATAATTGGCATGCAGTTTGGAGGTTTTCTTGGTCTCTTGACACCTGCTTAAAGAGCAGATTATTATTATGGCCAAGAGGACTTTTGCACAAATTCCTCTTTTGCACTTGTTCCTGGATTCTCCCATCTTGTTTATCTCTTGTTTTGATTGCTGCAACACCATGCACATGGAGCTACCCTTAAAGATAATCCAGAATTGGTCCAGTATTAGTGACATTGGGTATGATGGGCACATCATGACATGACATTACCACTACTTTATGAGCTGCACTGATTTCATATAAGCTACTCGGTGCATTCCATAAGTTCCAGCAAGGGGGGAAATACTTCAGATCCTCTATCATCCTATGAGATCTAAGAAGTGGGCCATCTCAGTCCCTGGCCTTTACAACAGCATATATCTCTGTGATCCAAATGATCTTCTATAAAACCTTAAAGACCTCATGGTTTTCCTTAACGGAGTATTGGTTGACTTGGTCTAGTAACGATTTTGCGAGATGTGTTTGGATCTACTAGGTAGTTGAACTTTATTACTATTGATTGTAAGTGGCATCATTATTTTTCCTTGGACACTTGGTGTGTGCGTCTATTATAATTGGTGGGTTTATATGTTTTTAATCTTGTAATCCTCCCAAACTGAGGCAGCTATATAAATCAAATAAAATGAATAAATGAACACGAGAGCAAACAGCTGGGTCTGGTTGTGCTCTATGGAGTTGTATTCCAGCATCTTTTGCTATTTTTCTATTTTTTCAGCCATAGATCAGTTACTGAAAGTCAGCTGCTTTTTTTAGTTGGACAACCATATAAATTGTTCAAATAATTAAATAAATAAATTCATATCAAATGACTGGGGGGGGGGAGGAAAGGGGGGTGTTCCACCCAGGAATGTGGATTTAGGCAATCAGATCTATGTACCACTGAAATCAACAGAGGTTACTAAATGATAAATATGTATAAGGTTGTCATTGCATTTCAACAAGTACATTTCTTCTCTCTCTCTCTCTCTCTCTCTCTCCTTTCCTTTCCTCCCTTCCTCCTTCCCTCTCCTTCTCTCACTCAATGCCTATTAAAATTAGATGTAATATATATTTAAAATCTATTTCTGCAACACTGAAATGTGATTTTATGCAAATACAAGAAAAGCCCCAAAGAACAACTGCCATGATTAAAAGCAAGCAAGTTTATGAATCATATTTACATCTTATTCATATTGTTCTTGCAACTAGCCACAGTTTAGGTCTGAGTAGTTTCTGTGAGCTATCAATGTTTCATTTCATTTTTTTTGGAGGGGGGTGTTTTCTTTTTAGTAAGATCCAATATAAAGAGCAAAGTGGAATAGCACAGGACTTTTTGGATGTATTCATTAGATCTTTGGTGCTAATTAATTTAATGAAATAGCTTGTAATATCTGCTTTGCCAAATGCTTAAAATATGGGCTAGGAAGATCAGAGAGATTTAGCACCCAGATTAATGTCACGTTGCGCAAAATCATTTGAATGCAATGAGGAGAACAATGTTATGCAAGGTACACCTCCATTGCCGTCAATGAAGTTGTAATGTGTAATTCAAAGGAATGTTGTTGGAAAGCTGTTTCCTTATGCTGTGGGTAAATAGCAGCAAATCTGTTTCTGAGAGGCTTCCTTGTGTAGAAATTAGCCTCGCCAAGCTAGAAATAAACCTGAAAATTCCCAAGGCTGACTCTGAGTGGCAGTCATAATGCATTCAGGGAAACCTGAAGGGAGGATCAAGTCCATACCCTGCAACAAGATTCTGGTTTAGATTTCTGCAACAAGATCAGATTTCTTGCAGTGGAAACTTATGAAAGTAGAGTAGTCATGCCAGGAGCCCTGGTGGTGCAGTGGTTAAAACAGCAGTATTGCTGGCAGACTCTGCTCACAGCCTGTAGTTTGATTCTGATTTGGCTCAAGGTTGACTCAGCCTTCCATCCTTCCGAGGTTGGTAAAATGAGGGTCCAGATTGTTATGGCAATGTGCAAATAATTATCCTGCATTGTAAACTGCCTAGAGAGTATTGCAAAGCACTATCAAGTGGTATACAAGTCTAAATGCTATTGCTGTTGCTACGCCCCCAACAGTTCACTGCAGGAAGCTCTTGTGGGCTGCTATACATGGTTAATGATTTGATGAATAGTGCAGGTATTCCTCCTTTAGCAATCACAATTGGGACTGGGAACTTGGATGTGCAACTGAGACTGTGTTCACAATTTGAATTTAGCTTTCCTTTGGCTTACAACTTTATGGAGGTCATAAATGAAAGGATTGGCTGCAAAATTACTTTTTCATTGCCTTTGTAACTGCAAATGTTGCTGCATGAGGCAGTTGCTAAACAGGGCTACCGGCTGAAAAAGCTGAAAGCTGAAAAAGAAATTAATTCTGGATTTCTCACACTTTCTCACACTTTTCTTTTGGTAAATCTTTGCTGAACTATCCTGTTTCCAGTGTTCTGATAGATGTTGCTGTATGAGGCAGTCGCTAAACAAGGACTACCTGTATGTCAGACAAGCCTAATAGAAAAGGGATTAATTCTGGCTTTCTCACACTTTTCTTTTGGTAATCTTTGCTGAACTATCCTGTTTCTTGTATTCTGCTAGCTGTTCCTATGTTCCTAGCACTAATCTGAAGATTCCCCGTACAAAAAATAACCACCATTTTTAAGATTTCAGAGTTGTAGCATTCTAGATTTAGCAAGCTTTTAGCAGCAAGAAAGCAAGGTGAAAAGTCAGTATCTCAAGAATTGCTCCAAACTTCTTCTTTTTTTCTGCTTCAAACACAAACTCCCAGTGAATAAGAATTAACTCTCCATGCAGATTCCATAGTATTACATGTTAGCCTCTGAATCACCAAAAAGTTCCCATGTCATAATGTTTACAGTAAAGCACACCTGATTTTGAAAGACTTATGTCCTCTGGCAATCTGTGTACTCCTAGTGGGGGGGGGGAAGGTATTTTGATTTTGGTTTTTCACCCTGGGGGAGAAAAAGGGAACTTGTTGCATTCCTTGCTTGCATGTACATGCACCTTGGCTGTGAGCTGCTTTCTCACCAAGATTCGGGGAAGAGCATGAACAAACAAGCTTGTGGGAGGATGGCAAAGAAGCATTTGCATGAAAGCCAAATGAGAAAAAAAAAGTCTATATATGGAGACATAGCTCAAGTTAGAATTGGGCAAGAAATTGAGAGTGTTGAGTTTTCAGAGTTTGCTGGGATATTTGCCTGCATATCCAGATGTAGGGGGAAAAAAACGTACACCCAACCAAGTATATTAAATAAAGTAAGTTGCCTCTTTTTAATTTCTGGAAATAAAAATGAACTGTTTTCATCTGGTAAGGCAACTGCCACACCATGACAGAGCTTAGAATAGAATAGAATAGAACAGAATAGAACAGAATAGAATAGAATTCTTTATTGGCCAAGTGTGATTGGACACACAAGGAATTTGTCTTTGGTGCATAAGCTCTCGGTGTACATAAAAAGACAAGATACATTCGTCAAGAATCATAAGGTACAACATTTAATGATAGTCATAGGATACAAATAAGCAATCAAATCATACTAGGAAACAATCAATATAAATCGTAAGGATACAAGCAACAAAGTTAAAGTCATGCAGTCATAAGTGGGAGGAGATGGGTGACAGGAAGGATGAGAAGATTTATAGTAATAGTAATGCAGCCTTAGTGAATAGTTTGACAGTGTTGAGGGAATTATTTGTTTAGCAGAGTGATGGCGTTCAGGAAAAAAAATGTTTTTGTGTCTAGTTGTTTATAATTTTTTAAAATTTATAAACATTTTTTTTTAAGATTTACACCTTTTACAATTGTCAGTTGAATCCATCTCCTGCTTAGTATCTGAATTCAAATTCAAGTGATTTTTTTTTAAAAAAATTGATTTATATAGTTGCCTAGTTTAGATACATGACTGGATAGTTTACCAGTTTGTGGAAACGCAGTAGTTAGAATGCAGTATTGCAGATTAACTCACTGCTCACTTCCAGGAGTTCAATCCTGATTAGCTCAAGGTTGATTTAGCTTTCTAGCCTTCCAAGGTTGGTAAAATGAGGACCCAGACTGTTGGGGAAAATATGCTGATTCTGTAAACTGTTCAGTGACTTCTGTAAAGCATTATGGATCAGTTTATAAATTTAATGTGCTATTACTATGGCTGGTTTACCACATTAAGTGTTTGGCTTTTCCTCATAGCTATCCAGCATTTCTTTAAGCAATTAGTTCCTCTGGTTTTTTTGTTTTTTGCTTTTGTTTTTTGCTTTTAAATTTAATTTATATGCCTCCCAGCTTACAATGTGTTAAGCAATAGCCTTCATACTTTTGTATATTTATACAAAGTCAGCTTATTGCCCCCAAAATCTGGGTCCTCATTTTACCTACCTTAGAAAGGATGGAAGGCTGAGTCAACCTTGAGCCTGGTGGGATTTGAACTTGCAGTAATTGCAGGCAGCAGATGTAAGTGGATGTTAATAACTGCCTTAGTCTACTGAGCCACCAGAGCTCTGTTGATTTGTTCTTCCATTTAGGAAGATTTCCTAACCAAAGCATGGCTGATTGGGGAATTCTGGAAGTTAAAGTTCACACATTTTAAAGTTTCCAAACTTGAAAAATACTGATCTATACTGGGAGTTGATAAAGAACAAATCTTGACTTCTTTAATTATCTTCTTCTGATAATTGAGAATATCTGCTATACTTTCCTTGCCTTCTCAAAGTTAAGAACATCCATTTTCTTCAATCTCTCCTAAGAGGAATTAATTTCTAAACTTCTCATTTTCTCATTTGCTCGTCTGTGATTTTTTGAACTTGTCTGAATCCTTGTTAAAAGTGGATTGCTGAAATGAGACACAGTACTTGAAGTAGGTGTGACTAGCACAGCCTAAAGTGGAGCCTATTATTTCCCCTTATTTAGAAAACTTAATGAAAATCCAGCCATCTATGCCACCTATGGATAAGAGAAATAAGTTAATAGTGAGGTCTCGGGGTAATTGGAACTATGCTAGCAATTTAATTATCCTTTATTTTTCAGAACAGGAATTGAAAATTGATGGTATCAGCGGAGATGTTGTTTCTTGTTCTGCCCTCTGGTGCTTTGGAAAATAAATTGATCCCCTCCTCTTTGTGGCAGATGCTCAAAGGCCAGGCTTGGGGGATGGCCCCCACCCCACAAGATCTGCCCCCACCATTCTCTTCCAGCCCTCTCTGCTGGTGGCAACAGCAAATGTACAACGAAAGCAGAATGCTGTTGCTGGGCAAAGCCAAATACAGGGGTTTTTCACTCCCACACTAAGGCTCCACCCATCGCCACTACTGTGACAGGGTGACAGCTGTTTCATCCCTCTGCTGCAACAGGGCCACAGGGAGCCGCAGCAGAGGAGTAAAAGAGTCACATGCAGCTCCGGAGCCCCGGGTTGCCGACACTTGATCTAAGTCTTTTATGAATATTTTTTTTTAAAAAAAAATGATTTATATGCCACCCTTCTTTGGAGACTCAGGGTGGCTTACAGTGCATTAAGCAATAGCCTTCATACTTTTGTATATTTATACAAAGTCAACTTATTTCCCCCACAATCTGGGTCCTCATTTTACCTACCTTAGAAAGGATGGAAAGCTGAGTCAACCTCGAGCCTGGTGAGATTTGAACTTGCAGTAATTGCAGGCAGCTGAATGTTAATGATGTTAGTAACTGCTTTAGTCTGCTGTGCCACCAGGCTCCTATTGAAGAGTACTGGGCCTAAGATGGAACCTTGTGGTACCTTACTGCTTACTTCCCTTCATGTAGATATAGTACCATTAAGGACTACTCATTGAGTATGGTTTGTCAGCCAATTACAAATCCATCTGGTGATGATGTTGTCTATTCCACATTTTTCTAGCTTACCAAGAAGTAGGTTGCAGTCTATTTTGTCAAATGCCTTGCTGAAGTCTAAATATACTATTTCCACAGCATTTTGCTAGTCTACTAATTTAATCACTTTGTCAAAGAATGAATTAAGATTGGTTGGCAATCTGTTTTTAACAAACTCATGCTGGCTACTAGTTATAACTTTATTTGTTTCTAGATGTTCAAAGATCTGTTGTTTATTATTTTTTCCAGTATCTTTCCAGGTATTGATGTTAGGTTGATTGGTCTATAGTTTCTTGGATCGCTCCCCCCCACCTCATTTTTTTGAAGGTAGGAATTGTCTGGTAGTGCTCCAAGATTTTTTAAAGATAAGATACAAAGGTTCTGAGATAACAGCTCCTTCAGAACTCTGAGATGTCAGGTCCAATGATTTATATTCATCAGACAGGTGTTCTCTTACCATTTTCTTGCTTATTTAAATTTTTATTTCTAGTCTGTATTTTACAGTTATGTTTTTGGTAGGTTGGACTATAGGTTTTTTCCCTCCCTGTTTGTGAAGACTGATGCAAAGAATGAGTTAAGCAGCTCTGCTTTTTCTCTACAGCCTGTTACTTCATTGTCATCTTCTCTCTTTAGTGGATCAACTGCTTCCTTGACTTTTTTCTTGTTTTTTTTTTTATATGTTGAAAGAAACTTTTTAAAAATTATCTTTGACTTTTGTTGCAACTCTTTGTTCATTCTGAGCTTTTGCTTTTCTGACTTCATTTTTGCAGATTCAGGCTATCTGCTGATATTCTGCTTTGGTTATATGTCTCTCTTTCCAAAAAGCTTCTTGACCTTTTGGCTAAGATCAAGTGTAGTATCTCTTTCCATTTTTTGTACTTATCCCTTTTGTCTTTTAGGTTATCAGAGAGATCTTTGTAGAGATAGATAGATAGATAGATAGATAGATAGATAGATAGATAGATAGATGATAGATAAATATAGATCAGTGGTGCATTGCTACTGGTTCACTCCGGTTTGGGTGAACAGGTAGCAGCGGTGGCAGGAGGCTCCACCCACCCACCCGGACATCATCAAATATGATCTGCGCATGCGAGCAAACCAGTAGCAAAGGTAAGTGAAACCCACCCCGATATAGTATTTAGTATGGTATAAATAAAGATTGAGATAGCGATAGAGACAGATGAAATACAGATATAGATATCTACACGAAACAACTTGTGCCCTGTTGGGTCATCATTTCAGAGATAAACCCTTACTTAAACAGAGAAACAAAATATCCATGGAAAAGCAGTGGGAGCAGGAGTGACTTCTGACTTCCTGCTGGCTTCCCCATTGAGTTTCCTGGTAGGAAGGTAGCAACAATTATCAGAAATCTCCCTCCCTCCCTCCTTCCCTCCTCCCTCCTTCCCTCAGTCACCCACATAACCATTATGTGGGTGACTGAGAACCTCTATAGATACTTAACAGTAATAATCTTGCTTTGTATGTTATTTAGGAGAATGAAAGAATACTAGTTTTATAATGCTGAAGTTTTTAAATTTTGACTGTATCCTTGCATTATGTTGAATCACTGTGGCTTATTTGATTTTGTATTAGTATAATTAACAAACCTTGACATCAGAGCTTATAGGTTTTGACCTACTTTTTAATTTTTTATACAAATCCAGCCTCTGAAGTTGATATAAATGATTAAACAAACCATGGTCTAACTTAACATATAAACCCAAATGAATATGAGATAAGATCATGGAATCTAGCATGGTCCACTGTACATTAAAGAGCTTAATCAATTTATAGTGTAGTTTTATGTAATTTCGAGGTACATGTTTTCTCAGGTGCCTATCCTGTCTTAATTTGTTCCTGCTGGTTGGTAGAACCATCTGTTTCAAATAAAAATAAATATGAACACCTGGAATTCTAGGCCGCTGTTCATCCTGATGTATGAGATTCAGCGTGAACTGCAGGCAGCAACAAGGACATTGTCAAAAGCATGAATGTTGTGTATGGCTGATGACACTTAGTAACCTCACAACCATGAATGTTTCCTTTTTATATAACTCTGGCTTTCTTCCATTTGTACTGTATTTTTAGAATGCCCAGGAAATATGCCTGATGGTTATTTAACAGGGGGGATACTCTGGGTCAAAAAAAAATAAAAGCTTCTGAACTTTGGACACACATTGGATTGTGGAATAACATAGCCTTAGTACTTGCTGAGCTTTCATAAAACTCTGATTTGCTGCTGGACAGACTGAGCCAAGAGACACTGTGAAATGCATGGTCATATAAGAGACAGTATAGCCCACAGCTGGGTATTGGGAAGGAGAAGAGGCTCAGAAGAGACCCTTCCTAATTTACAGGACTATAAAGGAGATTGGGGATGCAAGGGCTCAGAGGCTAAAGATGCTGAGCTTGTCAGTTGGAAAGCTGACAGCCCAGGCTTGAGACCCAAGTGCTATAAAACAAAGTGACCTTCTGTTTCTAGTCCTGCTCCTGCCCGCTTAGCAGTCTGAAATCATGCAAATGCAAGTAGACAAATAGCAATAGCACTAAGACTTATCTACCACTTTACAGTGCTTTACAGCCCTCTCTAAGCAGTTTACAGAGTCGGCCTATTGCCCCCAACAATCTGGCTCCTCATTTTACCCACCTCGGAAGGATGGAAGGCTGAATCAACCTTCAGCCTGGTGAGATTTGTACTGCCAAATTGCAGGCAACCGGCAGTCAGCAGCAGTAATCTGCAGTACTTCACTCTAACCACTATGCCACCATGGCTCATGATAGGTACTAATACTATGCATCTTTAATGCATAGTAATGGCCACATTACTATGGAAATTGTCTTCAGACAACACTAGCTCCCTCAGCCAAAAAACAGAGATGAGCACCAAACCAGACACAATTGGACAGGGATATCTACCTTTTAAAGAAGATGGGAGGGAGAAGTGAACTGTTAGACTTGCAAGATTGATATTACATTTACTTTCTATTACAGAAACCTCTTAATTTTGGTTATCTGTTTCTGTAACTTCTCTAGCCACATATTTGTTTTAAAGTATGGTAAACAGAATTGTTGAGACAAGTCTGGTCACACACACAAAAATTGAAGATGGCTATCAAGCCACCGTGGTCTAAATAAAGGCACCTGAAACATTTTTTGGAAAGTTTTTGCATTCAGAGACTAGTGAGACATGAGATTGATATGAGTACAAACAGGACTCTGGTACAGATAGATATACAAACAGGACTCTGGACAGTGGATGGGGCAAGAGGGTCAGGAAAGATCTTCCTTAGTTTACTGGACTGTAAAGTAGGTGTGAGGAAGGTTGTTCTTTCAGACTTGCAAGATTGTGTCAGTGAAGCTTTACAATAAAAGTAGAATTAGCTCATCTGGTTGGGTAACCGAGTTAAGAATCTGTCAGAGTTTGTTGCAGCATACACAATCAGACACACAATTAAATAATTCTGCAGGATTCATCTACATAAAATGTCTTTATATACAATATTGTCTTTATATACAATACTATTGTAGGTGTTTCCATATCGTAGAGAAGAGAAATAGCAAGTACAAACACAGCACAAAATGGAAGCACGAAATGGAGAAGGCAAAATGGAGGAGGGAGAAGCTAGTGTCCTCAAGCTTATATACAGAACAGTTAAGCCACGCCCAGGCTCTAAACTGTCTCTTATGGCCCCATACAGTAAATACTATGTTTCAGTTAAAAAACAGTCCCAATTGGCTGACCTGTTGCCATGTCTATTCCAGTCTATAAACATACTCTGACAGAATCACAACCAGATGAACAGCTGTGCTCTATCTGTACAAGAGTCCAGCTTCTGCTTATATCAGCTCCATGTCTTCCAAGTCTCTGAATCACTTTCCAAAGAGTGATAGAAACATTAGCTGAACCATTCTTGATTTGTATTTGAGGGAGAGGAAAAGTTTCATCATTGACTAATTAATCCACTAATATCATTCCATATCAGTGACACCTTTGCTCAAAGCTGGAAGAAGTGAATTCCCCAAGAATTGAATGCCAGCTGGAAAGATGTCCTTAGGCTTGGGAAATTTATAAGGCAACCAGGGAACATGCAGGGATGGTGGAATAAAAGAATATGGAGATAAATGGAATTTGTTAAAACAGTATATATTTCCCATCCTTTGTGTCTTCCAGATGTGTTGGTTTCAAGTCCTAAAATTCTCAGTAACAACCTTGCTAGCTGGACAATATTGGGAGTTGAGGCCTATACATTTTGAAGATGTGAAAGTTGAAAAACAATGTTTTAAAGGATCACCAAGATTCTACTATTTGGTCAGAAAGACGATTCACATGCCAAGTCAACAAACCAGAGATTGACATTGTAGGAATACTGAGAATAAGATAAAAGGGTCTTGTCATAGCCTGATGGCAATTGATTGTTAATGGAATCAGGCTGCAAAGAACTGTAAGCCAACAACATAATTCATGACTCCATGGAAGATAAGTCAGTTTAGCTTAAAACTTCTCAGAGAACCATAAAAGAGATTCAACCTACTGTATCTTGACTTAGTCTCTAATTCTTTGGTCATGAAATGCTAAGGAAGGAATAGGACAAGTTATGCATCTTATTCACTCAACAGAAGAAAAACCACTCACCCAACTTCAAACACCAGTATCTCCCTGGGAATTGTTTTGCCATCAATACACAGATACACAATATACTCAGAACCTCTTTTATGTAGGTTCTCAAGTCACTATTACTGAAAATTCAGTTGTTGCAGCATGTTGATGACAATGAGGGGGGAGGGGCGGGGAGAGAATGAATCTTGTAGCAACGAAGCATCTCCATAGCACAGAATATGTGCTATGAAGAATATGAAGGAGAAGGAAACAAAACATTAATCATAATTGCATAACCTGTCCTGAGTTGTTAAAAAATAATAACTTCTACTAAAACGTAATGAAATTGAGCCTAGGAAATGTTCGTCTTATCTTTCATCTCAGGTTAGCTTTATCATTCATTTAAGGCAGGTCCGGTGAGGTTGCAAATAGTTTATGACCTTTAACAAATGGTCTTCTAGACCAGTCTGATTTAATTAGAAGACAAGACTTATTATTTGACCTTAATAGACTTAAGAATAACCCTATTCTACCCATTCATCAAGACAAATAATTAGCCACTTCTTTTCAAGGCCAAATTCTGAAAGGCTATTGAACAGAATTGAACTACAGAATAAGGCAAACAAGAAAGAGACAAAGTTACGTACATCACTGAAGATAGGAATATAAGCACCACATGAAATATGCTGGATGAAATTAAAGACTAGTCTAACTAACTCTTCTGTTCTTAATTTTGATGATCAATTCTATTAATAACCCACTAGTAGGATGAGATTTGAATACTGGCATCAAACACTTATTAATATGTTCGCTCTGATACTGGAGTTAATACTAAGATTAAATCACTGAAAAAATTCTGTTATTGTCACATCCATTTCTAAAGCTATTGAATGTGATAGCTATCATTATAGCCATCATTATATCTCCATAGTAATCAGGACAATCACAGTAGTGAAAAATTTCATAGTTTGGTTATGCGAAGCAGGTTCTTTTGTCTGTCTGAATCTTGAAACCCACATGTTTCTTACTTCAAACTCAGAATAGTGTAAACTTTGTTCATAAGAATTGCTCAAGTTTGATATACTTGATGCTCTCTGGACTTGGTTATGTTGATGATTGATGATGTTATATAGTCTGGTAATGAAATGCAAGAAATCAATCAAGCCCAGAAAATACCAAGACCAACCCAAAGGTGTTTAATATTGAGTCAGAAATGAAGAAGTTTCTTGGATGAGAAGCAAAACATCTTCAAGGAAAAACAAAACAAAAAAATTGAAGTCACTATCAAGCCACTTTGGTCTTAATAAAGGCAATGCATTATGTTTCTTCCTTCTTGATAGAAAGACTTGCAGCAAAGAAAAAGGTAGGGAAAAAAAACCTAAACAGCATCTCATTTTCCCCCATCTGAAAATTAACCCCCGAAGCAAATATGTAGATAAATAACCGAACAGGTTATAGATTTAATGATAAATAACCAAAAGAATGTTTTCATTGTCAAATGATTTTCACAGAGTATCCTTCTCTGTTCCAGAGTGTCCCATCCTATAAAATATATGGATATTTGAAAATATGCAGATGCATATTTAAGGAACAAGGTAATACTTATACTCAGATTTGGGAAATATAACTGAAGCAAAATAAGTACAAATTCACCAGCGTAATTCTTAGATGTGAAAGGTGGAAGCTGAGAGCCAAATGGATTTCTATAACTTTTTATTTTTCCTTCTTTTCTTTCTTTTGGCAGGAGGTATTTAAAAGGTGGAAAATGGTCTTTCTTATAGGCTCCTTCCAGGCCAGTTGCAGCTGAGATCTATGGAACTCAAAATAGAAAAGCATGGATCTTTTCAATACTAATTTTTATTTAAAAAGAAAAAAGTGTCCGATGCAATTATTCTCACAACTGTATCATTTAAGGCGTTTCAAGTTCAGCATTATCTAAGAAATAAACATAAATTATGGGTATTTTGCTTGGCTATGATACTTTGTGCAGTGATGAGATTACGCCTGAGTTATCCAGTATAATGAATATTCAAATGACTTCTTATCCTTAATGATATTAGCAACATTTATTGTCATATATTGAACACAGATATATAGAATTATTCTTACTCTTACAATAATACTGGTATCTCTAGAATAATAAACACGTCATTTTCTTTGTATTGGGGTACTATTTTGTTTTCTTTGCTCATTGAATACGGTTTTTTTCCCCTGTCAGAAAACAGAAAGTTATGGTAATTTTGGCACATGTAGTTATCTTTTACTCTAAGTAGGAGAAATATATCTTTTGTTGGTGGATTGGCTGATAAGTAGAAAATAGGCAGACACTAGATAATATATTAGCAATTCTCTTCTACAAATCCAGTATGTGTGTGTGTGTGTGTTTGTGTGTATCACATTTCAGAACCACCTATTTCTCTCAAAGAGTATTGTATACTCTGGACAGTACACAATAAAATATTACAAGATAAAAACAATATATAAAATTTAAAAGAAGCAAGGACCACTGGTTAGATTGAAGGACAGAAGATTTATTCAAGATTTATGCACAAGAATCTACCATCAGGAAGAAGATATAGAAGTATAGCCAGCCACAGAAACAGGCTAAAGAACAGTTTTTATCCATGGGCTGTCAGACTCCTGAATGAGAAATAACATCATAACTATGTAGTACGATGGACTGCAGGGCCGGTGCAATGTGTAACATGTTCACACTGGTGCAATAGGACTGGGTGTTTTGTTAATATGATTTATTAACAAAAATTATTGATTTATTTAGGGATATTTTGTCTTCACTGTGAGTTGTATTGTGTTGGGGGTTTCACTGAGGGAGCTCAACCAATCTCATTGTACATATGTTGGGCACTGACAATAAAGATTTGAATGAATGAATTATGCACAAGAATATAGTCAACTAAAGTTTACCACTAAACTGGTGCTAGATAAAGGTCAATGCAATTCAGGAGAGGTTGGACTGGAACATTCATAGGAATGCAACAACTCTAACTGATAATGCATTTCTTCCCCCCCCCCCCCCCAGCTCTCCTGCTTTTTCTCTACAGTTAAAAATTAATCAAAAAAATGAAGGGGGACTTTAGACTGCTAGTAAGCCTCATGGCTGTATGTTCCTCTATGTTCCCCAAAGAGCCATGCTTCTAAACCTAGGCTAGGAGAGTAGAGGCTGTTTCACTTCTGGGAGAAAGACCGTTCCATAAGGTGGAAACAATAGCAGAGCAGCCTCTCTTCCTGGATTGCACTACTAGAAATGCTTTAACTAAGGGAGTGTGCAGTATATCTTTCTTGCCTGACAAGGTAGGATGGGCTGCTATATTGGGAAAAGAAGGTTCCATTTTTGGCCTTCTTTTATAAAAATTCTTATGTCTCTCCCTCCCTCTCTCTCTCCCTCTCTCTCTCTCTCTCTCTCTCTCTCTCTCTCTCTCTCTCTCATCCAGTTAACTAACTAAAGATCTCTGAATTTCTAGTAAAGTTATCTGTTATATTAAATAAAAGATGAGCTATCTTTGTTCTCTTGCTGATTTTGTATTAACTGGCAAGCTCTGTCAAACTCTTCCACATTCCATCAAACCCTACTCATTCCATTTTAGCAAAATTGCATGCCTATTAAATGTCCCGAGATGCTCTTTTAACTAGCTGTTATTCAGTGGTGCAAGGCTCAGCTTGCTTCAAGAGATTGGCTTTTTTTCCTCTCTAGGTTTCCTCAAAAACCTCAGAATGTGGCCCTGATTATCTATCTAATCTCACCTGAACAGTTTATGACATTTTTCTAATGCCTGTCACAGAAGTATTCACAAGGAGGGGAAATAAAAACCCTTCATTTAAGCACAGTAATTCTTGTAACATTCTCTCTGAGTTTCGCAATTCCTCTTCTTTTCTCTTCACTTAGGTGTGATTTGTTGACTCTGCTTTCTGTCCTTTTGACAGGTTTAAACAGTCATTATAGAAGATCTTTGGCTCTAACTTCAGGAACTTGTATCGTCCAGCAGATCACTACCCAGCACAAAGTCTCCAGTTAGTCACAATTGTGGCTCTATGTCTTTCTATAAATCATTCAGGTCTTTGAAATGACAACTATTCATATCAGGTATCACTTAGAGAGGCTACTCCACTCTTTGGGCCTAGATAACAGATATGGTTTCTTCTGGAATATTAAAACTAAACCATATGAAGAATGACTGCAGGTTTTGGGTTTGGGTAGTCTAAAGAAAAGAAGAACTAGGGGTGACAAGAAACAATGATTAGAAGCTAATCGAAGAGAGAAGCAACCTGGAATTAAGGAGAAACTTCCTAACAGTGAGGACAATTAACCAGTGAAACAGCTTGTCTTCAGAAATCGTGGGTGCTCCATCACTGGAGGTTTTCAAAAAGAGACTAAACAGTCATTTGTCTGAAATGTTATAGGTTCTCCTACTTGAGCAGGAGGGGGCTGGACTAGAAGACCTTCAAGGTCTCATCCAGCTCTAATTTATTCTAAATTCTAAAACACTATGGAGCTTTAGGGCTGAATCCTTTTACTGCTTAATAAACACCAGTTGCAGGGGTGAAATCCAGCAGGTTCTGACAGGTTCTGGAGAACCGGTAGCGGAAATTTTGAGTAGTTCAGAGAACCGGCAAATGCCACCTCTGGCTGGCCAACAGAATGGGGTGGGAATGGAGATTTTGCAATATCCTTCCCCCTGGAGTGGAGTGGAAATGGAGATTTTGCAATATCCTTCCCCTGCCATGCCCACCAAGCCACACCATGCCCACCAAACCACGCCTACAGAACTGATGGGGGGGGGGGGAATTAGATTTCACCCCTGACCAGATGAGTTTCAATGTAACAATAATAAATGGTGAAAGCAATGCAGGATTCCCATTTACTGCTGAGTGTATAATCTTGTTTCTTTCCATGGAGAAATACGTTTATTTTTTATACGTCTGAAAGACTTCTGATTTCTTCTCCTTTAGAAACTTCTACTTTCAGCTTCCCTACTTTATAACTGCAAGTTGGTTTGCTCACCAGCTGCTAACATGTCCAACCAAAACAAACCAGAAATCGTTGCAATCTCTTATACTTTCAGGCATCCTATATTTCAGCTTCCCCTCTTCTCCAAGGGCATATTGTAGTAATCTGAGGATACAGATTTAAAAAGTTGGAATTCAAGATTCAGGTTCCATTCAGAATGGTAAAAATTGATCTGTGGCTGGGCCATGCTGTTTTTATTTATATTTCAGGTTACAAGTAAGTTCTTTAAATTTGCTATAAGACCAGTTTTATTCATTTACCAAATCTCATACTAAAACTAGGATCATCAAGAAAAAAAAATACTGCAGGGGTTTTTTTTTAGTTTATTCCTGCATTGATTCATTTATAAAATAGTCAGAAACAGTATGACGTACAGAAGTATGTAGTCCTCCCTTCTTCCTTATAGATAGTCCTCACTTAATGAGTATTTGCTTAGTGACCATTAGAAGTTATGTCAGACATCCCCCCAAAAGGCATTTAAACCTGATTTTGAATTTCCAATAAACTGGCAATCACATGATTACATTTTGGGCATTTGAAAACCTGTTTACCTTTATGGTCGTTTGCATCCCCCCGCAAAAATGATTGTGATCTCTGACTTTTTCATTATTTACTTCTGTTTTCCTGCCCCCCCCCCCCAAAATGCCCATTGGATAAAATGGATCTGTTTAATGACAACCATATTTGCTTAACAACCACCATAGAAAAAGTTATAAAATGAAGCATTCTAACATAGTAACTCGCTTAATGATGCAATGACTTAAAACTGTAATTCCAGGGTCAGTTATGATTGTAAATTGAGGACTACCTGTATTAATTAAATATCAAAGGAAAAGATCAGGATGAGTTATGGTGATGCAGTGGTTAGAATGCAGTATTTCAGGCTAACTCATTGCTCACTCCAGGAGTTCAATTCTGATTGGTTCAAGGTTGACTTAGCCTTCCATCCTTCCAAGGTTGGTACAATGAGGACCAGGATTGTTGGGGGTAATATGCTGACTCTATAAATGGCTTAGAGAGAGCTATAAAGCACTGTGAAGTGGTATATAAGTCTAAGCCCTATTGCTATTGCTATGGAGATCCTATCTGGGCTGTATTCAGATTGGGTCACCCAAGGAAGCATCTAAATGACAGGTAGACCTAACAGATATGTAGCCCACTAAGATCTGCCTGACTACCGGAAAGCTGCTAATTTTGGGATCAACTGAAAAGGGAATCCAAGAAAGTGAGGATGGAAGACAGCAATACAGAAAGAGGTTGACATATTCAAACAATGAATGCAGGGGATAAATTAATCATGGGGAATTGCCAAAGATGAATAAGAAGATGATAAGAATTTCTGCAAAATGTTTTAATACAATCAGCCAAATTATTCATTTCATAAACCAAGTGAATCAAATATTTAAGTTGAATGATAGTTCTCAATTCAAAGTTTTCTAGTAAAACTCTGGGGCTTTCTTTTCCTCAACCTCCCGCCCAAAGAAGGGGGAAATGTGATTAAACGCTTATCTTCTCGACATATTTCAATATATTGAGTAAATTATTTTTGCAAATTGCCTTTCATAGTAATTTGGCTGACGCCAGCTAATACCAACCTAGAGTGGCTGACTCACTTGAGGTCTGCTTGGATTCGCTTATAATGACAAGATCACACCCAATCTGTACAAATCTGCTAGCACATCATTGATCATGGGGACATTCATTGACTCCTACTGCTCCTTGTGGTTTCTATTGTTTCCATTTTTATCAGGACATTATTATAACTTTATGTGACCCTGAGAATGTATTTAGTAGAAAAACAGATTCATAGTGTTACTTTGTTGATGAAATAACAATGACATTGGTTAGGAAATTACAGGAAAGATGAATGACAGCAGGTATAGGTAATTTTTGGGTGTGTTCTGTGCAATTTATTCATCCCTTGTTCTTTCCTCTGACATCATTATGACTCAAGTCATTAAAAAAAAACAAGGATGAAAGAATATTGAACGTATTGATCAACTGATATTATAAATGCAAAGCAATGACTAGCTATGATTTGATGTTTTTCACTATCTCTAGAGATTAAAGATGCTTTATGTTTATGTGTGGGAAGAGGAGATGTGTGCATGCACACACACACACACACACACACACACTAAAAAAAAATACACTAAGCAAAAAAACGAGAATCACTTTGGTTTGGTATGATTAAGAGCAAATAGTCTAATTGGAGAACAACGTTTCGTTAGAATGTTGAGACAATGTCTGTTGTTGTCCTGCAACATGTGCTGTCTGGCCTTCAAATGATAAAGCATATCATAATGATAAGGGAAAGAGAGTGTTACAGACATCCTTGAATCAGCTGTTCTTATTTAATTATGGCAAGTTGCGGGGGGGGGGGGGAGGCTGCAATGTGTCGGTGTGATGTGAACTTCATTAGTCATTTGCTTTATGATCTGTCCTGTAATCAGAAGAATGTATGACTCTTTCTTTATTTAATGTTAGTAAGCCTGATTACTGTTGTAGCGTGACGCACTATGCGTTTATGCGACACGGGCATTCCTGACATCAGGAACCTGATCTGTGCATGGCTTAGTGAAATGGGTTTTATTTATAACTAAAACAAAAAGGAGATTGATGTAGAGAAAATACAGTATAAAGCATAGCACCTATCTAATTGCATTGCACCAGGAGGAATTGTGCTCCCTCAGGGTCTGTGTGTGTACGAAAAAAGGCATTCAAAATTGCCTTGCAGTTCTATCTATCTTCTGTCTCTTGAGATCAGTTGGTCATAAGGCACCTTTCCAATGCTTACTCAAAAGAGTACCCCTTTGAAATCAGGCTGGATCATATTAGAAGGCAAGCATATATATATATATTTGATGCTATAAAGTTAAATGACCAAGTTGGAATCTGAACTAGAAATGACTCAAGTTCTACTTTGGATGGAATCTCTGATTACTCTATGCCAATGTTGGCGAAATTTTTTGGCACCAAGTGCCAAAACGGGAGCATGCATGCTCACATGTGCCAGAAACCGGAAGAGCAGCCACACGGTGTGCATGCACATGCACATGCTGGGAAGATGATCTTCCAGTTTCCAGTAAATAATAAACTAATAGAACTAAAAGGATTTTTAGGTAAATAGATCAGTTGACCAGAATGTGTTCTCTTTTCTATTCTGATTTCTGATTTCTATTCTAATGGGCTGTTTACTTCCTCACAGATTAATCTGGCCACATGCCAAAATTTCCTTTTTAGCATGTTACAATAAACTATGGTTAATGATTAATGGGAAGCAGATGTCTTTGAACCCTTACAAGTAAGTCAATATGCAATACATGCCTTCATGCCTATTTTATTCAGAGTATGTTCAGAGTATGTTTCTGTCACACCGGTCCTTTGTCATTATAGGATCTTCTCTGAAGATGCTTTATGTCATTTATGCATCAGCCTGATTGTTGGATTCAGTCACATCCTTGAACCCGTGTCTCAGTTTCTCAGGTGTTCATACAAAGCAGCTTCCAATCCTGGAAACATGGTCTCTAAACTCATCATGATGTCAAGGAAGCTATTGAAGGAGCAACAACTCCACAAAAACCAAAGCTTCAGATTTTTATCAGTTCACATTTCATAGATGTCATGCCTTGTCTTCAGATGGGTATCACCTTGTCTTCACCGGAAATGTAAATATTGCAACAATTTCTAAACCGGTATTCATTTAAAATGATTTATGTTCATGGCAGGTTAAGCTGGGAGAAAAGGAAGAAAAATGAGATTGATTAACCTGTCAGGTGTCATACTCTACAATGCTAGCTAGTTCAGGAATGGTTCGGTGGTTTTGTTGGAAATAGCCTCTGGGATGCAATGGAAATTTTCATGACAGCTTTGCAATGCTGGGCCATCACAACAGATTTTTTTTCTGGGTCTCAAATGGCTAAGGGAGCCTCCAGAGATCAACTGAACAATGCTTGGCATAATAATCAGAGATCCATTATAAGTGGTAGGTGAGTAGCAAATGAGATAGCCCCAGGTTTCAGCACAAAAAGCCCTGAGCAAAATAGCTGCAGTGGTTAAAAAGGTATCTTTATATTATAAAGTGCATAAGTGTGTTTTACTTACAGCTATTAAAATACAGTTAGATAGCAACCCCTATCCAACTTCGGAGAGCTTAAAAAGTTAAAAAGTTAGGGTCTCCTGCTTGAGCGGGGGGGTTGGACTAGATGACCTATAAGGTCCCTTCCAACTCTGTTAATCCATTAGTATCTGTTAGTATTAAGCAGGATTGGACCAGTTTCCATAAGATGGGAGACCATTGGAAATCCCAGAGCTGTTGAGAAAACCAAAAAGTAAAAAACAACAAGAAAGAAAGTACACTAAACTATTTTGCTTTCCTTCTCTCATGGCTTCTCTTCCATGAAGTTTCTAGGAATTGAAAAATGATTGTGTGTGTATGTGAATAGCTAAAATTATTACATCTTATCTGACCAATAATTACCAACACAACCCTTTTTTTCCAAATTGTAGTTTTGTCTGGATTACTGCAATTGACTCTATGTGGGACAGCAGTAGAACACTGTTCAAAAGCTTCATATGGTTTGGAATGCAGTAGCATGAATAATGATAGTCATGCCTCAGATATTTCCATGTAACTCCTTTTTTAGGTGGGCTGCTTTGGTTACCAGTAGTTTTCTGGGTGCAATTCCTGAACTGCCCTGAGTCTTCGGAAAGGGGCGGCATATAAATTGAATTAAGTTAAGTTAAGTTAAGTTAAGTTAAGTTAAGTTAAGTTAAGTTTAAGGGACTAGTTATCTTCTATACTGCTCATCATGATGTATGGTCCTCTGTTTTGAAAGATTGTCTTTCTCCCATGTGTCTGTCCATTCTGTAAGATCTTACAGAATTGGCATGCTTTAGGTCTAATTCACACTCCCCCAAGCTGGTCGATATTCACCCCAAGGATTGATGGGACTATCCAAGGGGCTATTACTCAGGGGTAGGCTTCAAAAATTTTAGCAAGGAGTTCACTGCCTGGTTGCTGGGTGGGCATGAGCATGGTGGGCATGGTCAAGTTGGCCTCCAACATGGGTGGGGGCATTTTTGCCCTCCCTGGGCTCCAGAGGCTTTCCTTGAGCTTCTGGGAGGGCGAAAACAGCCTCCCCAGGCTCCAGGGGCCCTCTGGAGGGCAGAAACAGGTCCATTTCTGGCCTTCACAAAATTCGTTCCTAAACTCAAAATAACAATTGTCTTCTGCATTGCTAAGAATCAATGGTGGGTTGCCCCTGGTTCGCACCGGTTCTATAGTAGTAAAACCAGCGGGAGACTCCGCCCACTGACCCTGACATCATCAAAATGCTTCCATGCATGCGCAGAAGCTTGTGCGTGGCCCTGCTACAAACCAGTAGTAAAGGTAAGCAGAACCCACCCCTGCTGAGAATCAATGAACTAAAGAGCTTGGGGAACCTTCATTTAATATCTATCAAAAATGCCATTTGATGATACCTAAAAATATGTCTTCTCTGTCCCATAAATTTCCCTGCCATTTGGAACAACATCCCTTCAGAGATGCAAATAGCTGGATCGTGCTGGTTTTTAAGTAAGGGTTAAATACCTATTTCTTCCTCAGAGGACTCAAATTGGAAGACTAAACCTCTTGGGTCGGTCCCTTGTGTTGGGCTTGTTGTGTGTTGGTTTTGTTGTTACAATGTTTGTTGTTTCTCTGCTCAGTCATCTTTTCTGTTTTTATGGTTTTGTTGTTTGACTTTTTTAGTCTGTATGCTGTCTAGAATCACACTTAGAGTAGAAAACCTAAAAAATGTGACTAAAAATAAATGTATGATTTTTCAATTGATCTTTTAAAAAAAACTGAAGGCAGGGGGCAGATATTAGTCAAATTATAAAAAAAATTTCACACCAACAAGAAGGAGAATTCTATCATGCTTGGGGGATGTGCATAAAGAAAAAGAGCTAGAAGATTTTGGGTTCGAATGTATACACTGATTCAGAAGATTTTAAAGAGTAAAATGCAATTGAAACCCGAACTTTCCCTCTTGTGACTGATGGATCAACAGTTGAGGAAAAGTCATAGAACTTTGTTTTTTTACATGATAGCCAGAGTGAAATTATTGTACACACAAATATAGAAAAAACTGGCATTACTCATAATGGAGGTGTCATGGTTCCAAGTAACATACCTGTATCAAAGAAAACTCAAAGGTAGGAAAATTCCTCAAAGAATAAATTTATTGGATATGTCATATTGGCACAGGCTGGTGAAAACTGACTTTGAGTATTCTCACAGTTTTCACCTAATTAAAAGTAAAAGTTGTTCACTTTCTCAAAACAGTCAGTCACATGGCCCAATCAGGATACCAAACAGTTGCTAGGTGACTCCAGTCCTCTCCTTCCGAACACCTGCAGGAATGTCCTTGGTTCTCAAGAGAAAGTATTTTGTTTTGACTACAAATCCCAACTATCTCTATTCCCCCCTCCCTGTCCCTCTTCTCCAGTGTTTCAGCGCTGAAGTCTCAAAATGGCCTCAGTCAAGCCAGCTTCAGGGCTGACAGGAGGAATGATTGGTGGAGATGATGGAGTTCACAGAGAATACTAAATTAACTTATTTGATCAAAGAAAAGACAACATCTATGCTTATTGCTGACTAGCAACCCTTTATGGGCTGTTTTGCATAAAACAGAAAAAAATGAATTTATGGTCTAATATTTTGACAATTAGGACAGATTATAGAAAGAAAAGATTCATGATTAGAGAAAGAGGAAAAAAATACAATATTACATATGAATATTACAAATATTACAAATTTTTTCTTTCTTTAATTTTTGACTAGCTTTTGCTTTTATTTCTTCCTTTTTTCCTTTCTCATTCTATTTTAGTTTTATTAATTTTAAATATTTTTAAACCTTTCAATAAAATTATATTATTATTATTATTTAAAAATCCTTTTTCCCTGGCACCAAATTTTGGCTTCTAAATTGTTTAATGAAAACCACTACTCATTTTTAATAAAAAAAATATATGTTATTGGTTGGGAGATTAAGCTTGGCTTCCCCTTAAAAATCTATTTTGATTTTTTTCTTCTGTCATCAATGATAGAGTTGGGCTATTAAAAACCTAACTTTGCTCTTACATGATGGAAAAACAAATGGACAAAAAAGATTCCCATACAGACATGTAGGAAAAGGATAATGGGATTTTATTAATAAGAGTTTGGAATATCAAATGTGAAGGTTAACCTTAAAAGCCAATATTTTATGTGAATTTACACTGTTATACTTGGATAACATTAGGGATAACATCCCCTTCAATGGTAAATGTTATTATATCATTTTCTGGATAACCTTTCTAGAAAATATTCAGAAGGGATTCAAATATATTTTATATGGTCAAGTCAGAGGAAGAGAGATGACACAGCTTCACTTGCACTCTTGGCTGGCTTCATTTAGTAATTCTTTGTCCTGAATGGACTTCTGTCCTTCTCCAGTGGACTGTAAATCCACTGTAAATTAGCCTTAACTAATCTTCTGCACAAAATTAGAACTAGTAGTCTTCCTTGTTTCCCTTCTGCTTGCTTTAGCTATATGCATTCTGTCTGCATGTATGAATGGAGGCTGATTATACCATTAATTTTCTTCCAACAGTCAGAAGTGAAATATTTCAAAAGCCCTTTGGTGCTTAAAGCAAACAGTTTACTGTATGAATTTCTTATCATCTCAGTTGTACTTCTACGATGGGAATTCGATCACCTACCTATTACACTAGGAATCTTCTGAGCTTAGTACTCGGTCCTTGCGGCTTTCATTTTTTTATATATGTATTATGCTTGTAAAATCTTGTACTCTACATTAATGGTTTGATTGATGTTTGCTCAAAGGGTACAGATTGAATGTGCTCCAACAATACGATGCTACTTTTTTCCCCTGTTCTTCTGCTAATAAATGGAAAGCCATCAGTTTTCCCTCCCATCTCTCTTTTTCAATGTTCAAATCCATTAACTTGATTTGAGTTAAATAACAGGGTCTTAAAAGATTTCTGTTTGCGTTAAAAGGTGCATCCACGAGTTCTTTAGAAATCATGTGAGTATCCTTATATGAGCAGTCTACTCATCCATCCATCCATGCATCCATGCATCCATCCATCCATCCTTAGGATTTACATGGCATTTGACTACTATGATTTTAGGTTAGTTATACAGTCCAATCCAATGCAATATAAATATAGCAAACATGTACTGATAGTCCTTGGCTTACAACTATTCATTTAGTGATCATTCAAAGTTACAACAGCATTGAAAAAAAGTGACTTACAACCGGTCCTCACACTTGTGACCATCACAGCATCTCCATGATCATGTAATCAAAGTTTGGGCATCTAGCAACCAGCATGCATTTACGATGGTTGTTGTATCTAGGAGTCAGGTGATCACTATTTGCAACCTTCCGAGCCAGCTTCCAACAAACAAAATGAATGGGGAAAGCTGGATTCACATAAGAATCATGTGATTCACTTAATAGTATCAGTGATTCACTTAACAACCTATAGGAGAATAGCAGGAAAAGGGGATGGAGTTAAATGAAACATCAGTTTCATTCTATTATCACAAATGCTCCGAGTCCAATCCATTCTGAATTCTCTTGACCTTTATCTGGTGCCAATTTAATGTTGAACTTTAGCTGGCCAGATTCTTGTGTATAGGTTTGAATAAATCTTCTGTGCTGAAACCTAACCAGTGGTCTTGATTTTTTGTGATGACATTCATCTGCTCAACTCTTGAGAAGTCACAGTAATATTCCAGATTCCTGCCTGAGCAGGGACTAGAAGACCTCCAAGAAGACTTCCAGTTCTTCTCTTCTCTTCTCTTCTCTTCTCTTCTCTTCTCTTCTCTTCTCTTCTCTTCTCTTCTCTTCTCTTCTCTTCTCTTCTCTTCTCATTTTCTTCTCATTTTGACAAGGCAATAAATACTCTGGCAATATACAGAGGAATTCAAAGTAGTTACAGCAGGTATAAGCCAGTACCCTTTTCTTATTTATCAGGAACATCAACAACAATATCATATTAATATTCTTCATTCTGCAATTCCTGTAAGATTGGAAGAAAAGCATTAATTGCATTTCAGAATCTTTGAAGGTAAGTTGTTCCCGAAGAGACCGACCATAACAAAGAATGTTTGACTAAATCTCCTCCTCTCATATCTCTCTTTTGGCGAGAGATCATATCAAGCTTACTGCACTAGGGTGAATTGCAGAAGAAGATCCTGGAGTAGATGATGTCCCAGGCTCCAGGCTATAGAGCAGAAGTGGGTTTCAGCAGGTTCTGACCAGTTCTGGAGAACTGGTAGCAGAAATTTTGAGTAGTTTGGAAAACCGGTAAAAACCACCTCTGACTGGCCCTGCCCCCATCTATTCTCTGCCTCCTGAGTCCAAGCTGATCAGGAGAAAATGGGGATTTTGCAGAAACCTTCCCCTGGATTGGGGAGGGAATGGAGATTTTACAGTATCCTTCCCCTGGAGTGGGGTGGGAATGGAGATTTTCCTTCCCCTGCCACTCCCACCAAGCAACGCCCACCAAACCATGCCATGCCCAGCAAGACACACCCACAGAACTGGTAGTAAAGAAATTTGAAACCCACCACTGCTATAGAGGGAATGAATTAAACCCCAAAGCCAATTATCTTCTACAACAAAGTTATTGAATGTATCAAGCTGCATTCTTGCATTGGCTGTAGTTTCTGAATGATTATGCCATTGTCAGTAAACTGTCTTGGTCTAACTATGATCTCCAAAGGTATGTAAGAACACGATTTGTACCTCCCATTCCAGAAAAAGCTATATACAAGCATCCCAACCGGAACTCAGCATGGGCTCTCCTGACCACAACTTCCATCTCCTCCTCCAATAACAATTGTCCATTCAAGAAAATCCCCACATTCCAAGCCTACCGCTTCAGAAGAAACACAACCCTATTTAGGGCTAAAATAAAAATAGTCCTGGAGTCAGATGATTTCTGAGTCAGTAGCTATTTCTTCTTCCAGGAATTAAGCCTGAACCTATTCTTCTCTATTCAGATAAAGACAGCCACCAAATTTCAGACCAACACTTCAATTTCACTTTCTGTTAGGTCACTTGAATGAATATCTAAAGCCACCAGCCCAATTTTGAGCTGCATGGTATGAGCTAATGCTGTGATGGCGGACCTATGGCATGTGTGATACAGGTGGCATGCAGAGCCCTCTCTGATGGCACGCAAGCTGTCGCCCCAGTTTAGCTCCACTGCACATGCATGCATGCCTCCCGCTGACCAGCTGGTCTTCGGGTCCCTGCCATGCATGTGTTGGGGGTGGGGGGGTGCGAGGGAGGGTGTATATGCACAGGGGCATGCGGGGTTCCGTGCACGCATGCATGGGGGGCGGGGTGCATGAGCATGGCCTGTACACACATTGCATTTTGGGCACGCTTTGGTCAATCGGTCCAGAAAAAGTTAGTCATACCTGAGCTAAAGAGTCCTTCTATCTCCTCAAACCCTGAGTGGCGTAAGGAGCCTGAGTGGCATAGGAGGCTAATGCCTCCTCCTAAGGCAGCATTTAACATCCAGCTGCCTGCAATTACTGCAAGTTCTAATCTAACCAGGCTCAAGGTTGACTCAGCCTTCCATCCTTTCTAAGGTGGGTAAAATGAGGGCCCAGATTGTGGGGGCAATAAGCTGACTTTGTATAAATATACAAAAGTATGAAGGCTATTGCTTAACGCATTGTAAGCCGCCCTCAGTCTCCGGAGAAGGGCGGCATATAAATAAAAATAAAATAAAATAAAATAAAAGATTTTGTCTTTTAGTCCTAAAAGCAATCTGGTCTATTGTTGTATTTTTTTTTTTCTCCTAAGAGCATAAAACAATGGAGCTTCTTAAGAACAAAGATATTTTCTTCCACTTCTGTGTCTTCTTTCTTTCCCTTACAAAAGATAAACTGTAATATAAATCAAAAGGGTGTTGTTGTTGTTTTTTATTAACCCTATTGCAGATGTAGAAGTAAGAATAAGATTTTGGAAGGATGTAATTTTGTAATTGATACAGTGAGGCATGCTAAAAGGAGGTATGCCATAAACTCATTAGTTTGGCAAAACAGGACTATAGCAATCAGAAAGAGAGCAGAAATTGAGAAAACAGAGTACAGGGCTGGCTGTTTATCATTCCTCCATATGGGATACTTAATCAGTCTAAAATACCCAAAGAAGGGTAGAGGAGGTTGGGTGGGTGGAAGGATATTTCTCATTCGGGACTTACTTCCTGCCTCTTCAGCTTGCCAAGCATGACATCCAAGCTCCCTATTAATAAGCATCTGAAGGAAGGCCCTCCAAAGAGTTGTAAATTGATTGCATCTTTATATTCTTTTCCCTTCAGTTTTTGAATAATGCCATTGAACATCATAAAGAACGTTGGAATTTTCTCTGGAAAATACAGATTGATTATTAGCATACAAGGGAGTTTGTTCCTGCCAACTAAAGGTGACAGGAGAGATTTAAAAATTCTCCTTGGATTATCCCCCCCCCCCCCCCAAATACTAGCAACTTTAGACATATCCAGCACAATGGTGGTGGTGGGGAAAATTGTTGGCTGGGGAATTCTGGGGGTAGAAGTCCATGTGTCTTAAAACCATATTTGGGAAATATTATTGCCACCTTCAGGCTTATGCATAAAGGTATTCAAAAAATCACAGGATAATGTTTTCTAACATCTGACTTCTAAAAATGAATGTCTTACAAAATCAGACATTTTGTCTTACAAAATGTTTCTCTTTTTCTCTCATTTAAACACACACACACACACACACACACCAATTCACACAATTTTTTTCAGATGAATTTTTTTTCACTCAACATTTTGAACAATTCTCCTCTCTTTGGACAAAACTAAAGGGAAAATGGGCTTCTTTTTTGAAGTAAAGAACATAATCAAAAGTCCAAATCAGTGTGAAATCCAGCCGGATCTATCCAGCTTGCCCAAACCAGTAGGACCAGCAGTGGGAGGCTCTGCCCACTCTCTGGGACATCATTTCGTCCTGTTTTTGACCCTCTGTGCATGCTCAAAATATGCACGTGCTCACATTTCCAAACCGGTAGCAAAGGCAAGTGCATTTCACCGCTGGTCCAAATGGAACATAAGTTTATATATATGGAAGGTAAATATAACGGGTAAGTTCTTGATTTGAAGGTGATTGGTTTCAAGAAATGATAATAAAGATAATACCACTTGTTCAAGCTCTACTATTGCCAGAAATTTCAGTATATCTAACAGGAAAGTACAAAATCAGAATTTTTCTCTAGAGCTCTACTAAGATATGAAGACGGGATAGACTGTGATTAAGTCTTCTGATGCTAAATCATAGTTTTATGTTATACATGAACTGAGTTATAATAGGAAAATAGGAAGAAGTTGAGTTCAACCCTGAGCTACAAATATTCTCTTCTATCAGAGGAAAGAATATTAGGCATGTTTGCCATCTTGGATTAGTTATAAAAATAACAAGGTAGGATAAAAACAAACAAATAAAACCTCTCTTGGCTCCTGTTGGTCTGCGATCACAAGCACACAAGAAACACACTCGACTCGAACAGCAGAGGAGAATCCTGGTTTATTCTTGTGACAACAGCTCTTTCTCAGAGCCGGAATGCACAGCAAAGCAAAGACACGGCTACCAGCAGGTCAGCACACTGGCTTTTTATGGGGTAGCCCCACAAAGGCGTGCCCTCTCAGCGCTAAACAGCTGTTCACTTTTAAGTCTCCCACCGGCCGATCCTGGGTGCGCAGTGATGATATCACCCATGCCGCCGCCGCCATCCGTCACTGCCGATCCCTGCAGGGTCCTGGGCGTTGCTCTCCACTAACCCCACGTGACCCCAGTAAGCACCCGTGCACCAAAAGACTCCTAGCCGCAGGACCTCTCACCACCACCAACCCCCATGAGACACGCAGCCCCCCCCCTTGGTAACGTGGTATCCTTGGTCTAGCATTCGTAGTCAAGGTGTCGAGTGTAGCTTGATGCTTGACAGGTGGCCCCCTCTACCAGGTTTCCGCCTACGGAGAAAGAAAGACAAATATTCATTAGTGATTACGTATAGGCCGTGGTTTTTGGGGGTTGTCTCTATGGTATTTCCTCAAGAATCATGGGGTGTTTATATCCTCCAATGGGACCCATGATGCCTCAGCATCGGTATACCCCACCCACCGAACCAGATACTGTAATTGGCTCCCACAGACTCTTGAATCCACTATATCCCGTACTTTGTAATGTGCACCTGATACTAGTCCTGGTGGTGTTTGTGGAGACTGAGGTGTGGTGACAGGTTTTAATAAACCTGAATGGAAAACTGGATGTATCTTACCGAGAAGAAGAGGTAATTTCAACATAACAGTTACTGGATTTATGATTTTCCTATGGGAAAGGACCCACATATTTGGGACCTAGTTTTTTGCTTGGTATTTTTAGATGCAGATATTTAGTGGACAGGTATACACGGTCTCCGACCTGGAAAGGCTGACAAGTAGCTCATGTTTTATCTGCGTGCTGCTTATATTCGTTTGATGCTTTTTCTAAGGCCTCTTTAACGTGGGGCCATATCTTTGGGATATTGCAGGACCAGTCATGGGGAGTAGTAGGTCCTGGGGTTTGGAGGTCGAGTTCGGGGATAGCTGTACATTCTTTTCCCATGACTATGCGGAACGGGGTATACCCAGTGCTACGATGAACTGAGTTGTTGTAGGCTGTTTCAGCGAACGTCAGGAAGTCCACCCAATCCCTTTGTTGATACAAAACATAGGAACGTAGATAACGTTCCACCATGGAATTGGCTCGCTCTACGGCTCTGTTTGTGCTAGGATGATACGCCGAACTCAACCCTTGTGCTGACCCGATGTCCTGGAGGAACCCCCGCCAAAACCTGGCTGTAAACTGTACCCCTCTATCCGATATAATCCATCTGGGGACCTCATGTATACGGTATATATGTTGGAGAAACATCTTCACCAGCCAGTAGTCCTTTACACGGGACAAAATGAGCCTGCTTCGAAAAAAGGTCGAGCACAATCCATATGACCGTATACCCTCTACTATTGGGGAGATCTATGATGAAATCCATTGAGATCTCATCCCACGGCTGCCTCGGTTCGGCTACCGTTTGTAACAATTCCAATGGTTTTCCAGGTTTTGGTTTAGAAACAGCACAAACATGACATCCTCTGACATACTTTTCAATCTCCCTTCGCATCTTCAGCCAGCAAAATTGCCTCCTGATGAGGTGTAACGTCTTCAGGAATCCAAAGGGTCCTGCTGTTTTTACATCATGACATTGTTCCATTACTCGTTGCCTTAGCATGACGGGAACATACAGTCTATCCCCCCACCAAGCTAACCCCTCTCGATGGGTTATGGCCGACTGATTTTTTAGTAACCAATCATCGGATATCAATGCCCTTCTCAGTCTTGATGGCCAGTCATGGACTTGCCGACCTCCTACAGCACATGTCTCGATCGGCCCAGATGGTAAAAGGGCTTGTAACACTTCATCTTTTTTATTCTTGTACTGTGGCATACGCGACAGAGCATAAGTAAGAACATTTTTCCCGCCAGTTTATATTTAAGGGCAAAATGAAATCATTGAAAATATTGCGCCCACCTGATTTGTTTCGGAGATAGTTTTCGGGGCGTTTGGAGTGCCTCCAAGTTTTTGTGGTCTGTCCAGACCTCAAATGGTTGCGTGCTACCTTCCAACAAATGTCGCCATGTTTCAAGGCCCATTTCACGGCAAACGCCTCTTTCTCCCAAACAGCCCAATTCCATCCCGTTGACGTGAACTTACGAGAGGTATATGCACAAGGTCTGAGACTACCAGTTGTGTCTTTTTGTAATAGGACAGCACCAACAGCTACGTCACTGGCGTCAGCTTGTATGATGAATGGCTGTGACGTGTCAGGTTGTTTCAAAATGGGTTCGTTGGCAAACAGATGCTTGAGGGCTTCGAATGCCTCTTGGCAACCAGGTGCCCAATGTAACACGTGCCCCGGCTTGGGTTTTCCTCTGGGCATTAACCCCTTTGTGCATAACAAATCCGTCAATGGTAACGCCGTTTTCGCGAAGGATGGGATGAAGTGGCGATAAAAATTGGCAAACCCCAAAAGACTCTGTAATTGCCTTCGTGTCCGTGGGGCTTGCCAACTGAGTACCGCTTCCACTTTCTTTGCGTCCATCTGAATCCCAATGTCACTAATTCAGAAGCCAAGGTAGTCTATCTCCTTATAGTGAAACTCATACTTCTAGAGTTTAACGAATAGCCGTGCGTCTAGTAGTTTGGTTAGTACTTGCCTGACTAAGGGGACGTGTTCTTCCACAGTTTTAGTGTAGATAAGTATATCATCTAGATATACCAAAGACCCCACAATATAAATGGTCATGCAACACGCCATTGATGTGTTGCATAAAAACGGCTGGTGCACCCTGTAACCCAAATGGCATCACCAAGAAATGGTAATTCCAAGGGGAGTATTGGTTTTCCATTCGTCACCTGGCTATATTCGGACGTGATAATTGGCTTCACGGAGGTCCAACTTCATAAAGACCTTTCCGGTGGCTAAAGTTGTCAACAGGTCCATCATTAATGGGAAGGGATACAATGGTTCGACACACACAGCGTTTAAACCCCAGTAGTCGACACAAAGACATAACCCCCCATCCTTCTTCTCCCAGAACAGGACTGGAGCCGCCAAATGCGATCGACTGGGCCGGATGAAACCTCTTGCTAAGTTTTTGTCAATGTATTCTCGCAACTCTTTCAGTTCTCTCGGAGTCATTGAATACATCCAGGGCTTCGGTAGCCTAGCCCCAGGAACCAATTCAATGCCGCAATCTGTGTCTCGATGCAGTGGTAACACATTACATTCATCCTCACTGAATACCTGGGATAGATCATTATAGACCAGGGGGTATCGCTGTCACCATCTACCCCATGTTTCAGGCCAACACAGGGTTCCGGTCCTATCAGCAGCCTCACTTTGCGAAAAAACCCCTCCAACCAGATGGCCAGCTCCCATTTGTCCAACCATGCAAGGCCAAGAATGACCGGTTCGATCATCTGCGAGACCACTACAAAGCGTATCAGCTCCCGATGTTCCCCTATAGTCAGGAGCATGGGTTCTGTAATATGAGCAGTCGGCTCCCCACCGAGAAGCGTTCCATCTACCTGCTCGAACCGAAGGGGAGTACGCAGAGACATTACACAGAGCCCTAATTCTTCCGCTATAGAGCGACGGATAAGGCATCAGGTACACCCCGAGTCTATCAACGCTTCCTGCATGCTCGCTTGCTTTGTCATGGGATGCTGTAAGGTTATCGGTATCAAGAAGGGATGTACAGGATCACTCACCATGGGGTCCTGGACATCTTCTTCATCGTCACTGGTCCCAGCGGGTTCAGGAACACGAGCCGTGCTGGGTGGACCGCCAACAGTAGAGTGCATCGTGGCTTCTGACAATAACATCTGGGTTGATGCCCTGGATCGTTCTGGAGTTCATACGGTTCGCTTCTTCAGAATAGTGGCCCTGCTTGCTGGTCATGGAGTCGATATGCGTGGGGGTGGCAAGAGGCAGTCGGCCGCCCTATGCCCCTCCTGATTACACCTAAAGCAATGAAACGGCCATCTCCCCAGCTCACCTCTACCAACCCCAAAAACCGAGGAGGGCCTAATCATATTACCGGCAGCAGACCACCCCATGGCCCCACACCTCTGTTGGTTCTGTTGGCTTTGTTGATTCAGCCCTCGGGGTCTAAACTCTTGCAATCCAACATCTAAATTGACTGCTGCTTTATACCGGACAGGCAGGGCCCTAAGCCCCAATAAACACAAGCCTGTCTTATCTCTCTATCAAGCCCTGACTGGAATTGATGTATAAGGAACCGTTCTGGCCATGACAGCAGCTTACCAGCCAGATTCCGAAACTGTTAACATAGTCTTTTGCTGGGCAGCCACACTGCCTAAGGCTCACGAGCTCCCTCTCTATGACTTGGATCCGGGTCTCATCCTCGAAGCGGCCTCTCAATGCTTCTAGGAACAGGCCAAGATCTGTCAACTCATGGGTGTGTTCGCTATGCAAATCGGCGACCCAATCTGCTGCTTCGCCAGTGAGAATTGCCATCACTGCAACAACCATGGACCATTGTGATGGATATAACCTGCCATAAAGGTCCATATGGCTAATGACTTGGCTGAGAAACAGTGCCACTTTTCCTGACGACCCATCAAAAGCAGCCTGCACTGGAGGCAGGCCCCAGGGGCTCTGAGGAGGCCATAGGCCAGGGCCCCACATCAGCAGTAAGTCCACTTGGTGGGGCTGCGGTGGCCTATTCCCAATCCCAGCCTGATCTTGCTGACGGTTAGACCCGTGCTCCAACCCTCGTTCCCTGTTTGCCCATGAAATAGCTCTTGGTGGTCCAAAAGGCCCCTCCCCACCAACGGCCTGCAGTGTTCCTGTGGCTCTGGAGAGTTCCTCCTGTCTCACATGACCGGCCCGCAGGTCAGGCTTGAACTTAGGGCTCGCGATCTGAAGCCTGCTTTCTGAACCACTCCCCAAGACCCTGCCCCCTGCCAACTGCTGGAAGGCTCCATGTTGGGGGCACAGGGTTGCCAGGATGGTGCGTCATGAAAACTAACCTCCCCAAACTGGTCCTGTAAAATGTCCATGGTAGTAGCCCCTGGGCCAGTGGAGTAATTCCACTCACCCTCTTCATCCTTGATCCACTGCCTTTCTCTCCAATCCTGGAACTGTGCGCCCACATGGGGCAGGGTCTGCACTCTCGTTCCAACCAAAGCCGAACTATGCCACCAGTGTCCGGTAGCAGCTGGAGCGGTCGTCCCCAGACTTTGCAGTGGTTCCTGGTCGACCACCCCCGCCTCACTTCTCAGCTCCCATCGCTTTGGCCGCACCACCGGCTGATCGCTCGCCACAGGCAGGTCAGCGACAGTGTCCCTCGCCTCCTCTTCCTTTTCTGGCTCCTGCACAGGTAGCGCGTCTGCAGAGATGCCTTCAGCCATAGCATCGCACCCCCAACGCAACCAGATAGCAGGGGGTAGTATGGAGCCACGTCTTCCTCTTGGCTCCTGTTGGTCCACGATCACAAGCACAAAAGAAACACACTTGACTCGAACAGCGGAGGAGAATCCTGGTTTATTCTTGTGACGACAGCTCTTTCCCGGAGCTGGAATGCACAGCAAAGCAAAGACGCGGCTACCGGCAGGTCAGCACATCGGCTTTTTATGGGGTAGCCCCACAAGGGCATGCCCTCTCAGTGCTAAACAGCTGTTCACTTTTAAGTCTCCCACCGGCCGATCCCGGGCGCGCAGCGATGACCTCATCCATGCCACCACTGCCATCCATCGCTGTCGATCCCTGCAGGGCGCTGGGCATTGCTCTCCACTAACCCCACGTGACCCCAGTAAGCACCCATGCATCAAACGATTCCTAGCTGCAGGACCTCTCACCACCACCAACCCGCGTGAGACCCTCAGCCCCCACTGGTAACGTGGTATCCTTGGTCTAGCATTTGTAGTCAAGGTGTCAAGTGTAGCTTGACGCTCGACAACCTCCTTAAAGCCTTCCTAATCTGAAATTGAAATGATTAGCATTAAACAAATGCAGATTTTGGATTTCAGTTTATTCCAAAAAATACATTGTAATATGAAGAATTTGGAGGATTTTTTTGTTTATGTTTATAACATTTTTAATCCCATTTTTTTTCATTATTAAGAATAATCTTGAACAATCATAAATAAGGCAGATCTAGAATTTAATAGAACTCAGGTTGCCCTCAGGTTTCTTGGCACACACACACACACACACAAAATAATAAGCTTGGCTAATTTTCAAATCAACTCTTTATTACAGTCATAAACCTACCCTAGCTATTTTTTCTTTGAAAATACGTTGTTAACATTCAGCTGCATTCTAAGTTTCTATTGATAGTTTATTAGGATATTCAGCCACGGTGAATATCTAACTTAAGACTATATTTTTACTCTTTTTAATACAGAAAGGAATTATTCATGCTTTTATATATATATATATATATATATATATATATATATATATATGTATGTATGTATGTATGTATGTATGTATGTATATAAAATAAGGATCAAGGAAACACTTGCTCCATGAAGTAAACAGGTCCTATAAAATATATCATTTAAAACAACAACAATAAAAGGCGAGAAAGCACAGAAATTATTCTGATTCATCAGGCAAAGCTGTGATGGTGAGAATGCTAAAATTACTCCAAGTAGGAGAACTGTGAAAAAAAAAGATGTTTATTTGGAAGAGGGCATTGAGCTGCAGAGGGAATGTTATTTTAATTTGCTGATGATGGTTATGGCAAGGAGCCTTTGCAACGCTGTTCATATTCACGAAACAGGAATCATTCTCTTCAGTAAATAGGTTAGTCATTAATACAAAGCAAGATATTGCCAAGGGTAATTCCCATTTTGTGTTGTGTTTATGTATTTGAGCCAACCTGCATAGACGTATCCTGTTTTCCCCAAAATAAGACATTCCCTGATAATAAACCCAATCGGGCTTTTGAGTGCATGGCAGTAAGGCCAAGTGCTTATTTCAGGGTTCAAAAAAAATATAAGACAGGGTCTTATTTTCAGGGAAACACTGTATTATATATTATCTTTCTAGCGTTGTTCAAATACATATATGTATTATCAGTCGGGGAGAAATAAGAAACCCACACTGGGTGTTCCAAAGGTGCTTTTTCAAAAGGCAACTGGACTTTCTTTGTTTTTCCTTCAAGATGTTTCTCATCCAAGAAACTTCTTCAGTTCTTCAGTTTTTCTTCAAGGAAAAAAAAAAAGAAAGAAAATCCAGTCATCTTTTGAAAAAGCACCTTTGGGACAATCATGACCTGGATGACTGAGAAGTTCCATAGCCAAATTGGGTGAAGTGGGTGCTTGGGAACATACTTATCAATGACATGAAATAAATTCATCTCGACACCAACAGTGCCTGCAGTAAACCATGGTGACATTAGCAGGGTTATGTCATTCTGCAATTGTTTATCTTATATTCTTGCGATCTAAAGTCTGACACAAATATGCAAGTCATTGCTTTTGTGTGATGGCCTATGTCACTCAGATGTTGTTATTTGCCTATAAGGCAGTGGTGGGATTCAAGTAATTTAACAACCACTTCTCTGCCCTAATGATTTCTTCCAACAACCAGTTTGCCAAACTGCTCAGAAAGTTAACAACCGGTTCTCCCGAAGTGGTGCGAACTGGTGAATCCCACCACTGCTGTAAGGTTATTCTCCTCATCAGAATAAAGACAGTTGACTTTGATGGAGCAGTTAGTCTTGTTCTGAAGCTTTTCTCTGTTTCCTTCACATTACTTTCCAAGCCAAAAGAAGATTCTTCTGGGCTCAGCAAGGAGATATGGAGAAGGCATCCTTCTAAACTTCCAGAATGAAGAAGCTGTGCTGCTAGGAAACTGTAAAGCAAAGCAAAATGAAGCACTAAGGTCACTCCACTACATTAGAAGGGAAGAAGAAGCCATGTTTGTTTGCCTTGCAATTTGGTCATTGTGCTCCATTGAGAAGGTCATTAACATAAAAACCCCTTCCAATATTTGCAGAACCCTATTAGAATTTATTGCTCTTATTATTGTTATGAGCATTATTATTTATTTATTTATTTATTTATTAGTCATATTTCTATGCCGCCCACTCTCCGAAGACTCTGGGCAGCTTACACCAATAGACAGTATACTATATAGCATATTGCCCCCAACAATCTGGGTCCTCATTTTACCCACCACGGAAGGATGGAAGGCTGAGTCAACCTTGAGTCGGTGAGATTTGATCCGCTGATCTGCTGAACTAGCAATCAGCTGAAGTAGCTACAGTACTACACTCTAACCATTGCACCTCTTTTTAAGCATTGAAGTCTTTCATAATAATAAAATGGTTTTTATTATAAAAAAACATAGGTTTTTTTAAAAAAAAATCCCAGAACCTCATATTTTGTCTGGAAAGATAGCCATGTGGCTGTTCACATCAATATGGAAGTCATCTTGTGAACAAACACAACCCTTCTCTCATGTTGACATTACCATTCAATAATCAAGTTTGTAAAGCTCCAACATGTACTTTTTAAGGAGCATTAAAAAAAAAAACTTTTCTAAAATAAACCTCATTTTCATCTTTTCTGATATCTGGTGCTTTTAAGCTAAGGATAAGAGATGGATAGTGAATTATACTTATGAAGTGTCTTACATTCCACACATTTATGGGTGAGGAGAATAAAAGAAAGGAAAATGAAGACCTACCCATCTGGTTCTCCTTACATCATTCTTTGGCCAACTCCTCTTTCAGAGACATCATTTCCCCACATGGCAACTCCTTGAGAAAATAACAGGTCCTGTCAAAAAGGTCTTGCTTTTCATAATTCATGTGAATCAAGTATGGCAGGAGTCATGACTCCAGTGGCTAATGCTAATAATCATTTACGGCTAGGTAGTTTTCCAGCCACACCTAGTTCTCAGCAAATAAATACTATTTGCTATTGTGCCTACTTCACCTCTCCATTAGAAACTGAGCTACTGTCATTGCTGGGGGGGGGGGTCCCTTCACAATTGTCATGATAGAATAGAATAGAGTAGAGTAGAGTAGAGTAGAGTAGAGTAGAGTAGAGTAGAGTAGAGTAGAGTAGAATAGAATAGAATAGAATAGAATAGAATAGAATAGAATAGAATAGAATAGAATAGAATAGAATAGAATTGAATTGAATTGAATTCTTTCTTGGCCAAGTGTGATTGGACACACAAGGAATTTTTCTTTGGTGTATATGCTCTCAGTGTACATAAGGAGAATAAAATACATTCATCAAGAATAAAAAGATACAACACTTAGTGATAGTCAAGGTTACTAATAAGCTATCAAATTGTACTAGGAAACAAATAAAAACAATATAAATTGAGAGATACAAGCGACATGGTTATAATAATAAGTGGGAAGAGATAGATTCTAGTAAGGAAGAGAATAATAGTAATACAGTCTTAATAAATAGCTTGACAGTGTTGTGGGAATTAGTTATTAAGCAGAGTGATGGCGTTCGGGAAAAAACTGTCCTTGTGTCTAGTTGTTCTGGTATGAAGTATTCTATAGCGTCTTTTTGAGGGTTGAAGTTGAAACAATTTATGTCCAGGATGTGAGGGGTATGTAGATATTAGTAATTACAAGGGGTACATTGAATACTTTTTCTATATCTATATTTACATGTTTGTTTGTTTAAAGTGGTGTGTGAGATAGAACCTCCGACTTTCATTTATTATATGATGAAAGCTTCAAACATTTTTGGAAAGGATATGAACTTCCCAAACATTTGTGGCTCCCCTTTAGATAAGCAAGACCCTCTTACATGTATATTTGCTTATCAGTGGGCATCTCTCTAGCCCCCAGCATTCTTTGAGCATCTTGTTTTTGGAATAGTGGTAGAAAGAGATCACAGTGCCTTAAAATATACCAGCAGGCATCACTCAGAGGGCAGACTTGATTAGCATCTATGTTGCCTAGCAACTTGGTGAAGTTAGGGATGTTTGCTGGGCTTCTTTGTTTCATGGTCTTGATGATGGCGAATGCTGTTGTTGCATTTTAAGGTTCTTCTGTTCTTCCCTGCTGCACTTGTTTTCCTCTGTAGCAAGTTAATTGCCAAGTTCTTGAGGCATGGAAGTCTGTTGGTTTATTCCAAGACCTTCTGCTGAGAAAAAAAAAACTACTAACACATGGTTGAAATGTTGCTCCTGTTCAACAGCAGCCTGCCCTACTATGAATTTGGATGCATATGCATACTGAAACTGATGCCAACCCCTTCCTCATTTCCACAGCTCTATAACATGCATTGCAGAAGGCTGAATCTGGCAAACAATCAAATATTATTTTTAGGAGAATCATTGTAACCATTAATATATATGTGTGTTTGTGTATGTGTGTGTGTGTTTGTTGCATTCACGACAAACCATTTTATACCAAATTTATATTTTGCTGATAAAGAAATAAAGGGAGACTAGTATAGATCTATTTCAAGCTTTTTAGCTTTCATCAGCTAGCTATACCCTTACTTGGATTCGAACTTGGGCTTCTTGCATGTTGGGCAGTTGAATTAACCTTCTGAGCCACAAATTCTCCTCCCTTCATCTGCTTGAGCCAGGGGAAAGATTAAGTGTTTACTGAGACTACCCCAACCTTTTTGGTTTGCTGGCTCCCTTGGTGTGTCGTGAATGCGACTATTTGAGGGCTCCTGGATTGGAGCTGAAAGGGAAAAGGGAGCAGAATGCCCCCTCCCACATGTTGGGGTAGACCAGGTGTCTCAATAAACACTACACACACACACACACACACACACACAAACTCAGTAGGGCTATAAGTAAGGCTATATAAGAACCAGCTGGTATGGTGGTTAAGGTGTTGATTTAGAATCTAGGAGACTGTGAATTCTAGTTTTGCCTTAGATATGAAAGTTGGCTGGGTGTCTTTGAGGCAATCACTAGGGAGTTCTAGTCCCACCTTAGGCATGAAAGCCAGCCGGGTGACCTTGGTTCAGACAATCTCTCTCAACCCAAAAATTCATTTTTCTGAATTTTTGTTTTAGCGAAAATTGGAGGAGCAAGAAGTATTAAGTATGCTCTCTGCCTTGAGTAACTTATAGGAATTAATAAAAAATGGGATAACAATCTAATAAATGATAAAATAAATAATAAAATAATTGTATGAGTTTAATAAGAAAGAGACTCTTGTAGATCCAACTTTGCTCTAATTATCATATGGTCACTCCCTCCACAGTCCATTTTCCTACACTTACAACTCTACCTTGGGCACTGAGTAGGTAGCAACATTTGGCCAGCCGTGCCTATGTGTAAGAACTTAGCATGGTTGGGTATGATTAGGGTATAATTATGTCCAGAATGATATAATCAGAGTATAGTCTAAATAGGAAGGATGTTACCTTTGTACCAATGTTTCCTTTATGAGAAAATTGTATAGACAATGAACTTGTGGGAAGCAACTAATCTTGTCTGTCTGTCTGTCTGTCTGTCTGTCTGTCTGTCTGTCTGTCTATCTATCTATCTATCTATCTATCTATCTATCTATCTATCTATCTATCTATCTAATCTTCTATCTAACATCCATTCTTAAGGAAGTTAACATTTCATTCTAATTTGTCAGTGACTTTTATGACTGCAATTCTACTAACAGTCTGTATTAACTCTTGAAGGGTGCAGTGAGAAAGTCTTTTCTAATAGCATTGATGACTCAAAAAGAAACTTGAAAGCAACTGATATGCTACAACAAACTTTAACATATCCGCTTATATTTATATTCCTACTGGACTGAACATGGTCATGCAATTGTCAATAATTTTCTTTTCTTTAAGAACAAGAATTTCCACCACTACCCTATTATTCTAAGTAGGTTTGGTATATTCTATGAAACTTCTCCTTGTGCTTAGGAACATTCTTGGCCAGTTTGTTTGTCAGATTCATATCCCATGTTTTCTTTGATGTTCAGCATGATATTCATTGCATTCTTCTAATCTGGGAAGACATGGTAGCAGTGTTCCAATATTTGAGGGGCTGTCACAGAGAAGAGGGGGTCAACCTATTTTCTAAAACACCTGAAGGCCAGACAAGGAATAATGGATGGAAACCAGGGGTGAAATGCTCCTGGTTCAGACCCGATTGCCCGATCCGGTACGATGGCAGTGGGTGGTTCGGAGAACCGGTAGCAAAAATCCCCACCCCCCACATGCCCAGCTGAGCCGTGCGATCATCAGAGACTGTTTTTTTTTTTAACTTTTAAAACCATTTTTTCTACAACCTCTTTGGCCAAAAAATGCTTTTAAAAGTAAAAAAAAACCCCTCTGATGATTGTGGGGCTCAGCTGGGATCGTCAGAGCCTTTTAAAAGCATTTTTTTCTATGACTTCTTAGGCCAAAGAGGTTGTAGGTGGAAAAAAATGCTTTTAAGATCCCAGCTGAGTTGCCTGATCGTCAGAGGCTTTTAAAAGCATTTTTTTCTGCAATCTCTTCAGCGGAAGAGGTTGTAGAAAAAAATATTTTAAAAGTAAAAAAAAAAAAAAGTTGGCCACGCCCACCCAGTCACATTACCCAACCCACCAAGCCACACCCACAGAACTGGTAGTAACAAATTTTACATTTCACCACTGATGGAAACTGACGAAGGAGAGATTCAACTTAGAAATAAGGAGAAATTTTCAGATAGTAAGAACAATAAACCATTGGAACTGCTTGCCTTCAGAAATTGTAGGAGCTTCATCACCGGAAGGTTTCATAAAATGGTGTAGGGCCATGAACTATGGCACATGTGCCAGAGGTGGCACACAGAGTTCTCTCTGCTGGCATGTGTGCTGTCGCCCCAGGTCAGATCTCTGTGGAGTTTCTTTCATGAGCTTCTGTTTAGCTGCAAACAACGAAACCGAAGCTCACAAGAGAAAAAGATCATACCTCTTGCCGCATTTGGGATGTCTCACCTCCAGCCAACCAGCTGGTCTTCAGGTCTCTGCTGCGCATGAGCGCATGTCCGCACATACATACATGCATGCGCGCACATGCTCATATCTGCACATGTGTGCATTTGCATGCACATACTTTTCAGTTTGGGCATGTGCACAGACAGTTTGGGCACTTGGTGTCTAAATGGTTCACCATCACTGGTATAGGGTCTTCTGCTCGGGCGGGGGGGGGGGTTGGACTAGATGACCTACAAGGTCCCTTCTAAGACTTTCCTATATCAGCCAAAGTATAAATTAGGTTGGGCTGAGTGTTAAGAGCTAGACATAAGCATATATGTACATCGAAATCAAGATGGTACTTTTCACTCAAGTTATTTAATTGATAAAGTGTCTGTAAAGTAATTTTTCAGCAAAGCATGTAGATTTGGAAGCTCTGAAACGTTCATAAATTGTATACACACTTATCAACATTCTCAAAATGTGGGGAGGACCTGATTAAATTTTGTGCTGCTGACCATGCACTGTATCATTATGTTAATTGTATAGACTTTTTGATGAATAAGCACAGGCTGGGTTTCTAAATATCTTTCCTTTCAGGGGCCCATGTGTCTGCATCTGCGAACATGGTAATAAGTCATATTGTCTGAAGTGACCAAAAAGAAGAAAAAAAAAAGAAAAGAAAAAACAGAGAGAGCCTATTAGCTTGGTAAATGGTCATTGTTTACAATAGTGGAGATTATTTCAATTTGAAATAATCAGAAAAACTCAAGACTGATTGGTATCTTCAGAGAAGCATCTGGGGAGTAAATGTTAAAGAATTTGGAAAGCTTTCCTTCTAAGTAAACATGATTAACATCACACAGTCTGTCTTTTTTTTTTCCGATTAAAACACACACATACAGAGAAATAAGTGAGCTGATTTTGGAGGCACAAATAAGCAATTCCATATTAAAAGTGGCCAATTATTAGTGCTATTCCATCAAAGATGTTGCTTGCATCAACATATTATTTAAATTTCCACAATTTCACCACTTAGGGCAAAAGATAATAATTTTAAACCTAAAACACCTGCTGTGGATACAGTTGTGTTTGTTCATTCATTCATTCATTCATTCATTCATTCATTCATTCATTCATTCATTCAATTTTTATAGCTAACCATCCAAAACAAATGATTCTGGGTGGCAAGCAACCATAAATTCTATTAAAGCCAATTACTAACATAATGTAAAAATAAATATATAAGTATAGCAGGTGAGAAAAAATTGTAACATTAAATATCAATGTATACAAGAAATGGGATCCTTTAAACACTCAGGAGCTATAGGCATGATGGTGAACCAATGTTACGTGTGCCATAGGTGGCACGCAGCACCCTCTGTGGGCATACGAGTCATCGCCCCAGTTCAGCTCCACCATGCATGCACTCAGGCCTCCTCTTGGCTAACTGGTCATTGGGTTTCTGCTGTGCATGCGCAGGGGCAGGAGGTCTGTGGAGGGACCACACACGCATGCGCAGGGGATGGGCTACACACAAGGGGGCCCACACGTGCATGTGGGAGGGGGCGCACATGCGGGGGGCATGCACACATGCACGGGGCAGGCTCATGCATGGGGACCGCAGAAGCATTCCATTTTGAGATTTTGAGCACACGCTCATGCATTTGCGCACACATGCTTTGGGCATTTGTCCGAAAAAAGTTAGCCATCACTGAGCTATAGCAAAGAAGGTATATATCCCACCAGGCAGCATTCCTTGGCTGATGGGGACCTGTAGCATGCCCAATTTTCCAGACTGAATTAGACAGAAACACCTGGGAAGAGTTCATCCTTCAGGTAACCTGGTTCCAAGCTATGAAGGCTTTAATATTTCTAGCAGTTACCACCTTTGAAGATGAAGTTTGAATGTCCTCCACATACATTTATATTAGCAACGTAATAGTAATTTCATCAATATTTTTGAACGTTCTGCTGAAGAAACATTTTCTTCCTTTTGATCTATCTTGGCTGATGTTTTGTATAAGCAAAGTTAACCTGGTGGCACATTGATTCTTGTGATCTGGTTCTAATTATTGACCAGATAAGCATACATTTCTTTGAAGAAACTGATGTGACTAAATTCTACAGCTGGAAACAGAATAGTTGAAAATGAAACAATCCTTGAGAACCTTGATTTGTACAACAAAGATCCTGCCACCAGGGAAAACATCTGTTTCTTCTAAGCTACCATTTAGACAACAGGAAATGGTTAATAAAGACTTCGGAGAGAATTCTGATTGTTCTCTGCTTTGCTGAATGGACAGATTTTATTTCTGTTCAGAATAATAAAAGAGCTCAATTCTGGTTTGAGGGAAACTGCCATTGTTAGCTTCTTACATAGGGACTTTTTTCCCCCTTCCTACTTTTCCTAAAGACTTTTTACATATATAATTCTGATTCTACTGTTTCAATGTTAACAAATTATACAGTCCTCTTTGACAAAAAAAAACAAAAAAACACGCAAATAAACAAGTCATTTTACTGTAGCAGATGTCCTGATAATCACTGAATTAGATAGTTTAAATAGGAGGGCTAGACAAATCCATGGAACATAAGATTATCAGCAATTATTAAATTTGATGGCTATATTTTGCTTTCTGCATTATAGACCTTAAATGTCAACTGTATGAATCAGGACTAGAAGAGGATTCTTAGGCTCTGGTCCTCCTTATGAAGGAGGCATAATCTGGTTCAACATTAGAAGAAAGATACAACACCAGAAGTATCTGATTGGGAATTTAAATTTAGACAATAAGCAGCAGTGCTGAAACTGCATCAGAAATACACTACAGAAGCTTAACTATATTCTATACACACTATATGTCACACAGTATGGCGATTACTAACAATTACAGTATGGTTTTTAAGGAGTATAAATATTTATAAACACTGTAATTTGCCCAGAAAGAGAGAGAGAGAGAGACTCAGAAATTAAATACCTATTTACTTTTTCCCAGTAGCACCTTTTTTTCCTTTTTTTTCCTCCACTTTTTCCATTTTCCCCTTTATTATATTTTAAATAACAATAAATATCCACACAGTAGAGACTATTTAATGTATTAAACTTAAATATTGTAGCTTTTCTTATATTATGAAAAAAGTCAATGTATTTCATAATTGTTTAGTAGTGTTATACTTGATATTATTTGTATCATTTAAGTAACCTTGTTTACAATATTTACATTTAGAAATCAGATTTAATTTCGATATATTTTGTCACCTTTAAAGTTTTAATTTATCTAAATCCATCAACACTAACTATTTCTAGTTTCTATAGTGTGAACAGCACTGTATTCTTTATTATACTGTGTAGTACTCACATTTTATAATGGACTGCAGTAAAGCAATTAACTCAGAGAAAAAACCCTTCCAGAATAATTTGATTATCTACTGGGTGATACACAACATATATGTGATAAGATTTTGTTTTATTCTATAGTCCTTTAGATGTCTATCTCAGGGTTTCTCAACTTTGGCTACTCTAAGTTATGGTCGTTATTTCCCAAAATTCCCCAGTGAGGATGAGCTGTCCAGAAAATTCTGGAAGATGAAGTCTACACATCTTAAATATTTAATATTGAAAAACATTGATCTAGAATCCATGGTAGCTTCTGTGCTTGCACGCAGCCCCATTGTGAACCAGTAGTAAAGGTAAGTAGAACCCACTCCTGGTCTGACAGACAGCACTCAGCCTCCTACACCCCCCTGGGAGCAAAAATGGGCCAGGGGGGCTCCTCCCCGCGTGCCCCATTTTGGGCCTACTGGGCCTCCTTGCACTTATCTGGGAGCCAAAGCGGGGGGTGCCAAAGTGGTGTGAACCAGTTGAATCCCGCCATTGATTATATTGCATTGTATTATACAACTATTTTTGACAATGCTGCAGTGGTGAAGAACTCCAATAGGGACACTTGGCTACTGCTACCATTAATCTGTCAAAATAGCAGGCATGATTTAATATGACTGTTGTACTCTGGATCTCTGTTGCTAATTTGATCCCCTTTTTCCTAATCCAGGTCCAGAACAAAATGTTCTAAGACTAAGAGAAAAAGTGGCTGAAAGGCATGTCTTGCCAGTGGTTGCAACATCTCAAATACAATTTCAGATGCTGTCCTGAGAATTTTCATAAACATAAATAGCATAAACCTGTATCCTTTGCCTTATTTCATGCTCTTGGCACATCTACTGACATATTTTTTCCCAATAAAGCAGCAGTGCAGACACTTCCAATATTTGCACATTCCAGAGAATCTTGATTAGATTCTCCATGCATTTCAAGCTAATTTTTACTCTGTTCTATTTATTTACCTGGAAAAAAAGAAGAAGAGCCAACTCTGTATTGTTTTGAAAGCCAATAATGTATGCATGGATTCTTTCCTGAAAAAAAAATTTGCTACAAAATAAAATATCAGCAATTTATGGTCACAAGAAATGTCAAGCTATCACTTAGAGTCATTTCAATCCCACACATACTTAAAGAAACATTTAAGTCCCACTAAATTTTGAAGACATTATTCCCAGGAAAGGAGGTTGAGTTCATGAGAAGGACCTTCATAAAC
>WNWU01013631.1:3717329-3727627 GCA_012654045.1 Ptyas mucosa | reverse complement strand
ATACATACACACACATATATATATATATATATATATATATATATATATATATATATATATATATATATATACATACATACACACAGGTAGTCCTCAATTTATGACCACAACTGAGCCCAAAATATCTGTGGTTAAGTAAGACATTTGTTCAGTGTGAGTTTCCCCCCATTTTACAACCTTTCTTGCCACGGTTGTTAAGTGAATCATTGTAGTTGATAACTTAGTAACCCAACTGTTAAGTGAATCTGGCTTCCCCATTGACTTTGATTGTCAGAAGGTTGCAAAAGGGGATCAAGTGATCTTGGGACCCAGCAACAGTCATAAATATGAACCAATTATGAAGCATCTGAATTTTGATCACATGATCATAAGGATTCTGCAAAGGTTGTAACTGTGAAAAACAGTCATAAATTACCTTTTTCGGTGCCATTGTAATTAGGAACTGTCACTAAACGAATTGTTGTAAGTTGAGGACAACCTGTACATATGTATACATATATACATATAACAATCTCATATAATTCACAAGAATACTACTGGAAGGCAAGAAAATAAATGGATCATTAAAGAAATTGATCCAGAGTTCTCATTCAAAGCATAGGTTCAAACTATCCTACTTTGGAATCATTATGCAAAGGCTTAGCTCATTAGAAAACCCTTTAATGCTAAGAAAGGTGGAAGGATATAAAAGATAAGGATGACCAACAGCAAGGTGAATGGAATCAATTCCAGAAGCAATGGGTTTCAATGCCACTGAAGACCTAAAGGATCAGATTAAGGACAGATTGTCATGTACAAAAACTTATAGTTGCTTTTGGTGTGAGGGGAAATATACCTTTGAAACCACCCAGGCATTTTGCAGGATTTTGGAAGTGGCTCATTAGAGAGAGGAGGGAGGGAGGGAGGGAGGGGGAGAGAGGGAGGGAAGGAGGGAGAGAGAGAGAGATTGGCTCAAAGTCATCCAGTTGGTTTTAATGAGTAAGATGGAGTAAGGTTCCTGGTTTCTAGCCTGATACCTTCACCACTCTTTCAAAGTGTTTTTCCTTGTGTGGTTACTTGCAGTAAAAAAGGACTTGATGACCCATATAGTCAAATCAATAACAAATTTGAATTGTCCCTCCAATTAAAGTGTGATTGAGACAATTTATAACAATTGCATAAAAACCAGAAGTTGGTCTGTAAAAAACATTAGAACTTGGCATTCTGAGAGTTGTGGTCCCAGCATATTTGGAGAGCAGAAATTTAGTAGTCTGACTACACAGAAACAACTTCTTCAAGTACTATTGAAGGGGTATTTTAAACTATTGATAAAATTTAAAATTTATATGGTCTAGAGCCACAATGGATTTTTTTTCTAGATACATTTTAATATCTTTTCTAACTTTTGTAATATTTTGATATTTAGGTTTTACTTCCTCATGTCACTTCAGACGGTCAAAGCAAGCGATGTACCTACAGCTTGGTTACCATTTTGTATCTCCACAGTCCAGATGTAGCATCATTCTGAGGAATTCCTTGTGTGGACAATAATAATGGAAATTGTTCAAAACTAAATTCTATAAGTGTTCCCTTTTTCTCTGCCCAGGACTTGAGGGGAACAAAAAAATGGGATGATCTCATAATGTCCTCAGACAAAAATTTAAGAAATTTCAGCCTGGCTCTAATGGAAACATCAGTTGCCCATCACTCATTATTATCAAGTTCAGGGAATGGCAATTGGCTTCAATCCAACCAGAGACTTTCTGCTTTGCAAGGCAGAATTCCACTGAGGGCAGATTTATGTCTGTATGTTTAATGATTATTCAGACATAAATTCTCAGCTTCATTTAGAGGCAAGGCAGGAGGATACTGTTTGCTTTTGAAAATGTTCAAGGTGGCTGGTTGCTGTTTTTTTATTTATTTATTTATTTAACAGCTAAATGCTTGAAAAGGATGATATGCCAATGCTTCCTGGAATGTTCAGTGAAAAATGCAATGTTGCTGAGTCACATGGTCATTCCAGGAAATGCCTCAAAAGCAACAAACAAACAAACAAACAAACAAATCCTTGAGGAGATTCTCTCTTCCTTCCATATTGCGGTTAATATCCTGGTCATTTTTATAGTAAAAAGAACAAAAAGGCCAACTTCATGGTCACTTTGTACATTTTCAAAGATAAATAGGATGTTGTTTTTTTTTTTCCTTCCTGGTAATAGATGAATGTTTGCCAGACTTTGTTTCTGCTAATATTCTAGGGAATGTGCCAGGGATCCTTTGGGAATGAACAAAGAATACAAAGCAGCTCCCAGAAATTATTTGCATCCTTAATCATGTCAAATACCACAATAACATTTCTATTTTTGTATGATGATTTAAACTTTACTCTTTGCTTGGGGATCAGTAGGATAACACTTTTACTTTTTCTTCGCTTTCTGAATACAAGTACTCTTCAATTTACAGCAATTAATTTAATGACCAGTTACAACAATGTTGAATAAAGTGACTTACATCCAGCTCTTTGTTCACATGATCAAAATTTGGATGCTTAGCAACCAGGTGTGCATTTATGATGGTTGTAGTAAGTCCTGGTGTCTTGTGATCATCAATTGCAACCTTCTCAGGGGGTTTCTAACAAGCAAAGTCAACGGAGGAATCCAGATTTGCTTTATGATTGTGTGATTCAGTGAAAAATGTTGTATAATGGGGTGTGATTCACTTAACAACTGCATCATTTAGAAACAAAAATTCCTGTGGTGGTAATTCAAGAACTACCCGTATATCTTTTCATTCTGTTACAATTATTCTAATATAATATATAAAGTGTTCTCTGCTATTGATAATAATGCTAGACTTCTGGCATATCTGACTGAATTTTCCTCCAACATAACCTCAAGGAGATGATTTCTTGGCCTTGATGGGAACAAGGTAAAAATATAAAGCTGTTTTTCTGGTTTACAGGGCAGTTCTACTCTAGTAGCATCAGCTATATGGATGTGTGCCAGTCCCAGCATTTAATCAGTGTGAGAAAACAGGGATATATTTCATTGTCAATCATTTAGTGGCAGATAAAAGGCCTGCCTTGACTTGATAGAAGAAGTCAAGAAGAAGGTGGATTAGAAGATATGAATAACAGTTACATGTACTTTTGGACAGTGTCTTGCAAATAAGCTGTGTTTTATGGTTTGGTTCAGGAAAGTATCAGGTGACCATAGCTGGCACTGGGTTTTCTAGCCCAGTCCAAATTCAGAGATGACATCTAACTATGATACATAAAGGAGAAAGGAGATGAGCTGTAACTTTTCCATAGTTAACCCTTAGACCAGTGTTTCGCAACCTTGTTAACTTTAAACTGTGTGGACTTCAGCTTCCACAATTCCTCCAACCAGCTGGCTGGGGGATTTCTGGGAATTGAAGTCTGCACAACTTAAAATTGCTAAAGTTGAGAAACACTGCTTAGAGAGAACATCACTTCCCCTTAGAAATTATCCTCTTCCTTTTTTTTTTTTTTTTTTTGCAATATCAAAACCAAAGAGCATCATCATCATCATGGAGAGACATTTACAGATATAGGAGAAATGACGAATCTAAGTTGTAAAGTTGAAGAGATATTTTACTGAATACTTTCTTGAAAACCATACTGATGTAAATGAATGTTGGAAAATTAGAGATCCTCTTGTGATAAGAACATATCAGGAAAACTCCCCCTCCTCCATACTGCTGTACTGAAAGCTACTGTAAATAGTAATAATGTTCCCCATTCATCTTCTGACTCATCAGTGATGGACATCTTCCATCCATCTTCTTGGAAATATTCATAATAGTGGACTTTCAGAGTGAGGGAACATAACTGCCAACTCACCAACTTCTGAAATGGATTTTCTGCTGTCAGTTTCCAAACATGATCATTTCTGATAAGTAGAAAAATGAATGATTGGAGCTGATAAATTGAATTCCAAGTTACTGAAGGAACTGACAAAGATGACTACAATACCACTAACCAAAATGTTTGAGGACTCCAACTTGAAGAGAACAAATGGAAGGAAGGAAGGAAGGAAGGAAGGAAGGAAGGAAGGAAGGAAGGAAGGAAGGAAGGAAGGAAGGAAGGAAGGAAATTTTATATCAGCTTAGTATCTAAACTGGCCAAAGTTATTATTAAACAGCATCCTGGTAAGAATTTGTATAGGACTGCAGCAATCAAACTGAGTCAACATGGATTTGTTACCAAAAAGTCATTCCAGAGTTACCTTGTTGTTAAGGATATTGATGTTGTTTTACCAACCAGCAGAGTAACTGCACAAGGAAACGTTGAGAGCAATGCATAAGAAAACTGGTTTAGCAAAAGTTTACTTTATCGTAGGAAAAAGCAGTAGCGTAGTCATAAACAAATCCCAAGTCTTCACCAATAAATCAGTCCAGTAAATCAGTCCAAACAACTCACTCTGGTTAGCAAACCACGATGGTAGCAGATCCATCAACAGATAGCAACTCCTTCACATTAGCAGCTCATAGCAGTTCAGTCACAATAGCAGTTCATAGCAGCAGCAGCAGTTCATAGCAGCAGCAGTTCCCAACAGACCAGGTTACAATACTTTGTTTAAATATATTCCCAACTAGTCATTATCCCATTACAGCATGACTCAGCAAGAAGGTAACATTTACAGCTTAAAGTTACAGTATACATATATATTGCCTGAACAACTGGTTCTAACATTATATACACCATATAGATTCCTAACACTTGTCTTTTTCTGACAGACTCATTGACTTAATAAATCAGGGGAGACCCCAGGAAGCTTATTTTTAGAAAAGAAATGGTGACAAAGTCAGATTGGTAGACTTATGGTAAAATAATATTTTTCAATTCTGATGACCCTGTCCTAAAGTCAGGGAAAGAGCTTGAATTAGAAGGCTACATTTGCCATGTTTACATATCAACAATTGAAAGAAAGATTTAAACGAGATAAAAAGAGTTATGAGTTTGATTTCATTAAAAATGAATTGGAAAACTTACAGTTTGGTAGTGATGAACATATTATTGCTAAGGTTTATAAAATGTTACTAAAGCTGAATTTTGAAAGTGGACATGTAAAACATTGTATGATTCAATGGGTAAGTAACTGGATAAAATGCGATGCTTGAACAATGGGAAAATATATGGACAAAAAATTTAAAATTCATACTAAACTATAATTTAAAAGAATTTTTTATAAGATGATGTACCACTGCTATTTAACACTGGATAAGTTATCTAGAATATATAAAAGTATTTCACTCATGATTATAACCATGTTGTTTGTATTTTTATGATTTATATTGTTCTGTTTGTTTCCTAGTATGACTTGATTGCTTATTAGTAACCTATGACTATCACTAAGTGTTGTATCTTATGATTCTTGATGAATGCTTTTTTTCCTTTTTTCTTATTTCTTCTTTTTTTCCTTTTATGTACACTGAGAGTATAAGCACCAAAGACAAATGCTTTGTCTAATCATACTTGGCCAATAAAGAATTCTATTCTATTCTATTCTATTCTATTCTATTCTATTCTATTCTATTCTATTCTATTCTATTCTATTCTATTCTATTCTATTCTAAATGAATGTAAAATTTAAATGTAAAAGTAAAATTTAAATGTAAAAGTAAAAGTAAAGAAAGGACCTCTTATCATTTATGGTGGACCTGTGATAAAGCAAAGGAATTTTGCAATCAGATTCATATTTTAATACAGAAAATTCTTAAAATAAAGATAAAAATAAAACCAGAAACTTTTATTTTGGAGTTAATTTAAATAAGATTTGGAAAAAAAAATGGAACTTTTATCTTATATATGTTGACAGCAGCAACACTACATGGAAGGACCCTTTGATTCCCACCATGGACAAATGGCTACAGAAGCTGATGGAGTTGGCAGAGATGGCTAAATTGACCATTTTGATCAAATGAAAGAATAAAAGTACTTTTATTGCTACGAAACTTTGTAGTTGAAGTGAAAAACAATGAAACTTTGATATTGGGTTTTACTGATTAGAATGATTTGTTGCTATAGAAATGGATAGTTTATATTAGTATGGAAAAGTAAAAAATTGAGCTTTGATGTTAATGCTTTCTTCCACTGCAACAAAGGGAGTCATAAGTCAACACTTTTCTTCCTCCCTCCCTTTTCTTTCCCTTTTTCTTTCCCCTTTTCTTTCCCCTTCTCCTCCCCGCTGTGTCCTCCTATTTGCTTTTGCATTTTTTTGTATTTTATTCTATAATCTAATATAATGTTTAAAACTTAATAAATCAGGACAATGCCATGGAGGTATCACAGCTTGATCTCAGCAAAACACTCAAAAGAAACTTCCAGGATGTACTCTTAAATAGAATGATAAAATATGGACCAGATCAGAGGTGAAATCCAGCAGGTTATGACAAGTTCCGGAGAACCAGTAGCGGAAATTTTGAGCAGTTCGGAGAACCAGCAAATGCCACCAATGGCTGGCCCCAGAATGGGGAGGGAATGGAGATTTGGCAGTATCCTTCCCCTGGAATGGGGTGGGAATGGAGATTTTGCAATATCCTTCCCTTGGAGTGGGGTGGGAATGGAGATTTTGCAGTATCCCTCCCCTGCCACACCCATCAGGCCATGTCCACCAGCCACACCACACCCACCAAGCCACACCCACAGAACCAGTAGTAAAGAAATTTGGATTTCACCACTGGGCCAGATGATACAACAGTTATACTGTAAATATCCATCATCGGCAGAATGATAGATATTTACTAGATCCAGGTTGGCTCGCAGAACTAGATCAGGGGTGGCCCACAGAGTGCTTATATCTGGCCCGTGCAACCACCCTGGAAATAACGAAGGGACTGCCAGTGAAAACAGAACTGCCAGTGAAAACGGAACTAGGGAGTGCTGTGTGAAGCCCTTCTGGGCTCCATTTTCACTGGCAGAGGGCTGCAGGAGGCTGTTGTGGCCGAAAATAGAGCCCAGGAGGGCTGTGCTCCGTTTTCACTGGCAAAGGGCTGTAGGAGGACCCCCCAGCCCTGCCTGGGCCACCACAGGTGCCCCTGACATGAGTGACATTAAGCTGGGCACACCCACCCTGGCCATGCCCACCCCAGCTATGCCCAACTGCTCCTCTGAGGTTAAACAGAACCCTGACAGAGACCTCAATGAAATCGAGTTTGACACCTTTGCACAAGATACCATTGAGAAGTCTTCCAAGTATGATCTTATGGCTATACAATTATATTATTAAGAATGCATAATCCTTCATTGTAGCTGCGGGTACTGGAGTTTTATTAGATTTATCAGCCAGGTTGTTTCAGCTGATGGCAATATTTGACTTTTCCTAGCCTCAAAAATTAAGATGGGTTAGATCTCTTTGGATAGGAAACTATCAGGATTTTTGATTTATCTTCCAAGATAGAACACTATTCTAGAAGGAAGAAATAGCAAACCAGTTATATACTACTTCCAGAAACTATGTGGGTATTGTGACTTTCACCATGATTTGAGCTCAATTAAAAGGACATTTCACTATTTCCATTTTTAAAAAATCTTAAAAATTTTCCTTTCCAATCCATTTTGTAAATATTATAAATGTTAAAAGCAAAAAAATCTACCTTATTCCATTGTCTCTGAGATAAGTAATCATCTTATTGTTTGCCTGACAACTCTAAGTAAAGCTGTACATTTGATCTTAGCCAAAAAGATAAGAAATGATGTTAATAATGTATTAATAGTGTCTGAAATTTTTTTAAAAAATGAGTATTTTGTTTTTGGAGCAGTGGTGAAATCCAATTTTTTTTTTTACTGCCGGTTCTATGGATGTGACTTGGTGGGCATGGCAGGGAAGAATACTACAGAATCTCTATTCCCACCCCAGTCCAGGGGAAGGATATTGCAAAATCCCCATTCCCACCCCACTCTGGGGCCAGCCAGAGGTGGTTTTTTTCCGGTTCTCCAAACTGCGCAAAATTTCCGCTACCGGTTCTCCAGAACCTGTCAGAACCTGCTGGATTCCCCCTGTTTTGGAGGTACTGTCCAATCAGCAAGGAAGCTGTCTCAGTAATCTAGCAAGGAAAAAGGGGTTCACAGAGATTCCATGGATAAAATTCCATGGATAAAAAAGAGGTAGATGGATATGTTTTTGGTAAAATATTGTAATCTGGTCTATGTTATCAAAGCCCACTCCTCTCTTTGCTCTTCACACATACAGACACATACACACACATTTCCTGCACAAGAAGTAGGATCTGCAGTATATATAGGATATAATAGATACTATATATGGTATCTGTATCATATATGGATATATTCTAAGTCCATATGTGTAGTTCCTTGTGAACAAAAGTACCCAATTGCTTTCCTGCAGATTTGCTCAGTATATTATTCTTACAAGGTGTGGGCACAGTTCATCTAAACCCTATCAGAACTTAGGATAACTAAATTAAGGGAGGTAACTTTCTCACAAAATATTGCCTGTAAAGACTCAGTAGTCCTATTAGAAAAGCTTATGTAAAGATTCAGTAGTCCTATTAGAAAAGCTTGAGGAAGAATATAAAACTTTGGTGACTTCTTTTGTAAGATTTTGGCATTTTTGTCTTAAGAGTTTGCAAGATGTTGACATTTTTGCACAAGATCAGGGATGCTAACACATAAAGATATGGGTCATCAATTTTCAGGACTATCTCAGAGTGAGAGACTCCCATATTGTTGATTTTAATAATAGTTGGAAGCAAATCACATTTTAGAAGGTGACATTATAAAATCCAGTTTTATTTTCTCCTCTTTTTCAGGGGTCATATTAATCAATGTCACATTCCAGTCTTTAATAATTGAGTCTTGATGGCAAGGCAGTTCAACTCAGGGGTGAAATCCTCTGAAGTTTTCTACTGATTCTGTGAGTCTGCTACTGGGGGGGGGGGGGGCGCTTTGCGTGCACCTGTGCACCTGAGCTGCACCCATGCAGCACTAAAAAAGGAACATTTTGAAGCCTTCTGAGTCTGCAAAGGTAAATAGAACAGCGAGGGGGTAATCCGCTGTGCCACACAATTTAGATTAGCTAGAAAGCAGGAAATCCGATGATTCTAGCTAATCTAAATTGCACATCACAGCTGATTGTCACCTAGCTGATCATCGGAAATACCGGTTCTCCGAAACCGGTAGAGTTTCACCCCTGGTTTCAACTGCTTTAAAAATTTTGCTCCCTTAGAAGCCTTCACCATCACCATTACCATCACCACTGCTTCTATTTCCCTACCAAATTTCCTCTTTACTCATTTTCACTGTGGATCCAAGTTTAAGATGCTTCCAAGTTACACCAGAAGTCTTCTGCAACATGGCCATTGCCATGACTATGGCTGATTATGCCTCACCCACATTTAATAGGAAGAAATCTACAGAATATGTAAGCTCCTTATAGTGAGTTTGGAAATAACAGAGTGGTTAATCAAAGGCTTGTTTTATGAACGCCCATATATTGATTACAGATGGGTAGAGGCTTCCAGGCAGGCTGTAATAGAATATAATGATCATAAATTATCTTCATATTTAATAATATCTGCAGGTCTAATTGGGGGAAGGGTTTGTTTTTAATATACTCAGTCCCACAGAGGGCCATCTCTAATGGAATTTGGGGAAAGGGCTAGGAGGTGCTTATAAAGAGATAGGATCTATCTGTTTTTCTGATGAACAAAATTCTGCGATCCTGAACCATTTTCACCAGATCTGCCTAAATACCTTTGTTCTTGGGTCTGCTGGTATTAGTATTGTGCTGCATGAAAAACTAATACACAGTTCAAGGTCTAAAAAAAAATATATCTAGCAACAATCTGCAAATCAGAGCAACCACACAGAGGAGATCTAGGCTGATAAAGCTTTGGTTGTACAATATTTTATCCACATATTCAATTGACCCATTTTTCCACTTTCACACAGTATTATAAACTAATTAAAGGAGTTGGATTGACACAAACTAAAACAAAAACAACATCAGCCAAGGCAAATGTTTCTGCTAAGTCTTTTAATTGACAAGGTTAAGCATGTTGTGTAACACTATTTCAAAGTCTCTGAGCCCTGAGCCAATAACATAGATGAAATGAAATACCTACAATGAAGGAGTTACTCTAATCCCTTTGGGGTGAATTGTTTTGGGAATAAATTGTTTTATTCATGCTCTTGAGTTTAATGGGCAGACCCATGGGCAGTATCAATGAATCTATTTCAAGATGAAGGTAATAGAATCCTTCCTTCCTTCCTTCCTTCCTTCCTTCCTTCCTTCCTTCCTTCCTTCCTTCCTTCCTTCCTTCCTCCCTCCCTCCCATGT
>WNWU01013631.1:3700041-3716929 GCA_012654045.1 Ptyas mucosa | reverse complement strand
CCTCCCTCCCTCCCTCCCTCCCTCCCTCCCTCCCTCCCTCCCTTCCTCTAGGAACTTAAGGTGCTGAGACAGCTATACCATTCTCCTTTCTTAGAGGTAGTGGATGACTTAATTATGATGCAGACTGCTACGTGATTTCTTTAAATGCTGCCTAAATAAATAAGGTGTTATGGAGGTAGTTATAGTGTGAGTTTTGAATATAACAATGTATGATTAGGGAGAATCATGAACCTAGGTATAAGATGGAGATATAGACAAAGGAAATCATGGTATTGATGTGAAAAGGGAGATATAGTAAAACTTTCAACCCCCTGAGCCAGGTTACCAAATCCACAGAGTTCCTGCATTTGGCTGTTGCAGCTGAAAGCCAAAACTGCCTCTAATAAATTCCCTCTTATCCACAGTTATAACAAGAATGCAGACTTGCTTTGAATTACCAAACCAGAATTTTTTTTTGAGGGTGAGGGGAATGGTGTGGGTGCACCCAATCTGATTTCAGGGTTGGACTGATCCATTTACTCAGAGCAAAGGATGTTGTGGACAATTGTCATTGGTATCTAATCTTAGTTACCATTAGTCTCAATGGTATCTTGAGGAGTTATTCTACAGATCCAGGAGGATCGTGTTAGATTCAGTTTTTGTCAGGGGGAGTTGCAAGGTGATCTGAGGAACACTAACAGTGTGTGTGTGTGTGTGTGTGTGTGTGTGTGCTTTGGTTGATTTGATTGTTTTGTTAGGCCTGTTTGCTGAGTTTTTAGTTGCCTCCTAGAAGAAGGAAGTAACCTTGGGCAGGATAGTACCTTAGCAGTCTGTTCTGTTCACCGATCCAAGGATGCTCATTCTTTAACCAAATGAATCAAAATAGGTAAGTGAAACAAGAGACCCCAGAGCCTCATTAATGGAAGACCAAATATGAATCAGATCAAACACAGGAAGGGATTCTTATTGAAATCTACACTGTTGCAATAGGGCAACAAGATTTCTCTGTTCTTATTGCTACAACTGGCCTTTCATAAAATTACATGGACCCTATTATGTGAAATAAGTGTGTTCTGTGTACCTGAGGGATAACCTCAATAAAAATTGCTTGGAGTTGGATGCTAGCTGGACAAATTCTCAGAAGGTAAATGAGACTATATCTTGTGAGGTTTCTGGGATGAGCATGGACATGTGATTCTTGAGGAATTTGAACACAGTTCTTTGTAGTATTAACTCCACCACTTGAGGTCTAAAGCCCTGTTCTTCTTCTCTGATGAAAACCTCCAGGGAGGTGACCAGAGCTTAGATCTGGATCATGGTAAATGCATCTTGAGAGAGAAAGTATTATCAACAGCCTTAAAGTTGTTGTGATACACATCTCCTCAAAAACTCATCACTCGACCAGAAATTCTGGATAACTATCAACCAATTACCAATCATTTCTTTCTTAAGAACTGTTGAGAAAACAATGAACTTATGGTTGCTAAAAGCTCTGAAGGACATTATTTGGACCTATTTCAGTCTGGTGTAGGGACCAGGACAGTACCAAAGTATTGATCATACTTGTGGATGATTTCCACTGTCTCTTGACTTCTAAGATAATGGATGACAAAGGCTAAGAGGTTTTATACAGCATGAGCCTTCTCTTTATGATGCCACTATATACTTATGGATAATATAAGAGTGTATTAAGATGAAAAAAAAATCACAAGAACATAGCAGAATTAACAGGCAAATGCGGAGAGGCCTTTTAAGAAATTGGAGAATTCTGCTAAGATTCAGATGGTAGAAGCAAAGACAAGAAGAGGCATTACTGAATATGCAAGTCACATCCTAATCACTGCCAGTTTAATTATGGAATACATTTATGAAGTCTTATTATGTTTTATGCTCTACTTCTTTGAATAACTATACAGTTACAGCTCATGAGCCCATATTTCAGATCCACAAGTGCTCCAATTCATCAACCTATTTAATCGTAGGCTGGATTTTAGTGCTATCTCTGAAACTATATTTTGTGGCATAATCTTCTCATAGTTCCACCCATTTTTAGCAGCTGCCATTTCAGTCCTAAATTAGATGTTTTTCCCATTTATTGTGTCATCAACTACTTGAAGAAGTATATCTCTGTGTGATTCTAGAGGCCCTCACTTTTTCTCTTTCTCTTTTCTTTCTAATTTTTCCTTTTCCTGGACATTTGTTTACATTCTTAAACTCATGTTAGCATCTCTTTGCATTCTCATTTCTAAACTGCATGAATACATTTCTGGATCATGAATTGGCATTTAAAAAAAAAAAGAAGCCACAAAATTGGATTTTTTCTAATTCCAGACATTAGTATATGACCAATCAATCAGAATAGAATCAGAAGGGTCTTTGGAGGTCTTCTAGTGCAAGCCCCCAGCTCAAATAGGATACCATATACCATTTCAGACATGTCTCTTCTTAAAAACCTTCAGTGATGAAGCACCTATAGCTTTTAAAGGCAAGCTGTTCCACACATTAATTATCCTCACTGTTAGGAAGTTTCTCCTGAATTCCAGGTTGCTTCTTTTCTTGATTAGTTTCCATCCATTGTTTCTTGTCTTGCCTTCTGGTGCTTTGGAAAATAGGTTGACCCTCTCTTCTTTGTGGCAGCCTCTGAAATGCTAGAATACTGCTATCACGCCATCCTTAGTCCTTCTTTTCTCTATTCTGGCCATACCAAATTTCTGCAACTGTTCTTCATACGTTTTTGTCTCTAGACCCTTAATCAACTTAGCATAAATCAGCAACAACAAAATGAATTTGCAGAAGGAGTAAAGATAACAAAAGAAACGAAAACAAACTATGGCTCATTTCTCAGAATTTTACTCTCTAATAGATTCATTTAAGTGCAACTGAGCACATTTTTCTTCCCAATCATGTCCATTAGGGCAGCTTTCAGGACATTACACAAGTTTCATAGCCATCAGAAGATATTGTCATTCATTTTCTATTAAAGTAAAAAAGGAAACGTGGCCAAAGAATTCTTAGAAGGATAACAATTCCAGGATCTAGGGCTATAATACCTGCAGAAGGTGCCAGATGTAACGGTATGTGAGAATGACATTGGGAGACAGGAGGAAGAGCTGCAGCTTAGGCAATGGTCTGATAAGAAGCAGTTTATCCTATGGATGGGGCAAAGCAAGAGAAGTAATTTAGAAGGGACCCTTCCTAGTTTTCTGGAGAAGAAACAGAGAGGAGGGGAGAAATATGTTCAGTCTTGCAACTTATTTCAACTCCTACCCTCAAAAGATGCTATAGAGCACTGCATACCAGAACAACTAGACACAAGACCAGTTTTTCCCCGAACGCCATCACTCTGCTAAACAAATAATTCCCTCAACACTGTCAAACTATTCACTAAGCATTGCTATTACTATTAATCTTCTTCATCGTTCCTATCACACATCTCTTCCCATTTATGATTGTATGATTGTAACCTTGTTGCTGGTATCCTTACGATTTATATTGATTGTTTCCTAGAATGATTTGATTGCTTATTTGTACCATATGACTATCATTAAGTACCTTATGATTCTTGACGAATGTATCTTTTCTTTTTATGTACACTGAGAGCTTATGCACCAAAGACCAATTCCTTGTGTGTAATCATCACACTTGGCCAATAAAGAATTCTGTCTGTCTGTCTGTCTGTCTGTCTGTCTGTCTGTCTGTCTGTCTGTCTGTCTGTCTGTCTATCTATCTATCTATCTATCTATCTATCTATCTATCTATCTATCTATCTATCTAATCTATCTATCTATCTGATGATGGTGACCCTCAATGCGCTTCTAGCTGGATAATCTCAAAGGGCTAACAGATTAAAAATGACCTTAATGAACTGGGTGTTATCAAGGCAGGTTGCAATTGTCACTGGAAATACAAAGGTTTCTCATTCATACAAGATGAAAGCCATACTGGCAAGATAGAGAAAGGTTGCATTATCTCCCAATAGGAATATCTAGGAATGATATTTGTGAAAAGAAAAGCTAGCACTATGTCCAGTAAGGTTTGTTTATTGCAGATCTGTGTCTGCTACCACTGTTTTGTCGTAAATGATAGAACCACTACTGAAATTAAAATAACGTCGATTTTATGGAACCCCATAAACATATTTACTTAAAACATAAAATAAGGCAATGCAATTAATGTTTATAGTTATAGTTTCTTCAGGAAGTTTAGCGGAACATGTGAAGGCTGAGCCCAAGAGTATTTTACCTCTTATATTTTATGATTTTTCTCTTCATATTCAGCAGACACATTTACTGAGTGTATTTGTGTCTTATTAAGACCCAAAATATCTGTCACCTCGTCACCTTGACAAACAGAATGACCATTTGTTGCCATTTTCACACTGTGTAAATGTTTAAATTAATGGTACTATTTCCATAGAACATCATATTATATGATTTTGGTTGTCTATAAGTAAAATGAAACAAACAAACAGATGTCATTGCCTGGCGTCTGTAATGAGAAGCTATTTGCTGAGAGGACTCCAAGACTTAATACCAATTAAGACTATGTAATGCTTTGGATTAATGTGAAGAAGTGTTTTGGAAGCTGGAGGAATACGAAGACACCACTTCTCTGTGACTTATTAATGTAGCTATTTCTGTTTCCAGAATGGTATATCCATAGCACAGGCCTGTCAATGCCGGTAGCATGTGATTCTGAAAAACAATGTAGCTGCTTTAATGAGTCACATGCAAGTGATGCATTCACATGCTCCAGAGTACTGGTACCAAAATCTTTTATAGATTCATAATACATATGTATGCAAAACTATATTTATTAATTTATTAATTAAAACAACAGTGAGTCAGTGCTCACTGACCTAATACAGTATGTTAATCAGCAGTGAAGATATTCCATATAACACTGAACAAAAGATTTTCAGCATTCAAACTTCAGGTAGACAGCCATGGTCTTAGCTTTGATAAATACAGATCCCCCTCACTATTAATTTAATTGATTGCAACAAATTGCTCATTGTCTTTGAATTTTAAATCCACTTTGGGATTTGGGATATCCCATTAGTTTTACAGTATACAATTCATTCTTGGTCTCAGGTTATAATTTATATAATTATGGAGGTGCAGTAAAAAGAGTACAATTGATTTAAAAAGAGCAAAACTCAGCACATACCAAAGTTCCTTTCCCTTCCATATTCACTATGCACAGAGAGAAGTTGATAGTCCATTAATAACCTTGTTGTGATGCTATCAACACTTCCCTATTAGAGATGTGGCCAAGAGTTCTCCAGAGATTTAAGCCTTTTTTTAAAAAAAATGTGAGGTTTTCCTACAATCCTCACTTCACTGAAACTCTGACTCACCAGATGTTTCTAAGTTCTTCTCTCAAACAGAAAGTGATGAAAGCTAGTGTCAGCAAAAATGAATGTGATGTACCCTCATCCAGAAAGTGGAACATGCTTTTGCTTTGGGCTTGGATGTCATAGATGAGCAACAATAAGCAATTAACAACTTTCCAGATAAGAAACCTTGTAAGCTGGGAGAACCTCAAGACAACTTGGTATACATTACACATATCAGTCACTGATGGTACACATAGTGATGGATTACAGAAATTCAGCATGGCACATAAGGTTTGCTAATTATTTCAACTTGTTATAAATGCAATGCTTTGCTGTGATATCAGAGCTTCTTCCTGTCACTCTACAAGATACGGCTCATACAAATGAAAGTATGACTTGTTTCCACCAACAACATTATACTGAGGTACATTAAAAGGTCTTGTTCTGTGGAAACAGATCAATACACCATCTGAAGAAATAGTAATTAAAAAGATCCTCAAATGTGCTAAAGTGGATAAAATGACAATGGAGATTAAAGAAAGAGATGATTCGGACTACTATAAAGTCTAGAATAGATTCTATATGTGGCTAGAAAATAGAAATCAAAACAAGAAATAAGAATGTAAATTGAAATTTGACCAATTGGAATCTAAGAGTATTGAATACTGGTAAGGATAAAATATTGACTGTTAACAAATAGGATGTAAGTATATATAACAATTTAGTTTATAAGAATGTTCAATATGATTATACAAGAATAAGAGAATGATTAGGATGATTGAATTTAAAAGTAAAGATAATTGTCGATGCAGAAAGTTGTAAAATATTATATAATGTTATTTATGTTTTGTATTTTACTGCTTGGTGTATGCGTATGTTTTTTTTCCTTTTTTTCCTTTTTTCCATTCTATGTCTTTTTCTATTATGTTTTTGGTTTTAAAAATGTAAAATATTCAATAAAAACTATTTTTTTAAAAAAATAAAATAAAATATCTTGTACTGCTTGCCATTTATTTGAAACCACTATTCATGAAGGGACAAAAATCACATTACAAATTGACAATAGTATGTACTATTATCATTGTGAGGAGAAAAAAGGAAGAATAAACTTGCAGAATCATTGATCCATTAATCTCAGCCCGTGTGTGAGCCTCTGAGTAGTAAATATGTCCACTAAACCTGGTAGGCAGTACTCTATTTTAATGATCAACATCATTGTTATCTTTCTCATGAGATCTTTTCGAAAATGTTCAAAATATCTGAAACTTCACACAATCAGCGCATAACATGATAGGAACAAAAACAGTTTACAAGAAATAATTAAAATTAAAGTTAATTTAGAAAATTAAAAGGATAAGTGAATCTGACTTGTATAAATCTATCTAGAACTGTAAAATCACCATGGCTAAATAGTTTTATAAAGCAATTGTACAGTGCCTTAAGGCTTGAAAAATGTTTCACATTGCATCGTTCAGGGGTGTCAAACTCATGTCATCACTGCAGTTCACATGACATATCACAACTTTTCCCCTCTTCACTAAACCAAGCATGAGGGTCAGTGGTGGGTTCCTTCCGGTTCGGCCTAGTTCCCCCGAGCCGGTAGCAGTGACGATATGATGTCACTGAGCTGATTAAAGATTTCTTATATTTAGGAAGTTTCTGCTTGTGTGTGTGTGTTGTGGGCCAAGTCTCTTCATTAGAGTAGGAACTGTTCAGATCTATGATAGTTCTTATAGACTCTTCATGGTGTGAATTAGTGGAACCATAACCCCAGTGGTTGGGTTTCAAAAACTTTTACTACAGGTTCTGTGGGCGTGCCTTGGTGGGCATGGCATGGCTTGGTGGGTGTGGCTTGGTGGGCATGGCAGGGGAAGGATACTGAAAACTCTCCATTCTCTCCCCACTCCAGGGGAAGAATACTGTAAAATCTCCATTCCCTCCCCAATCCAGGGGAAGGTTACTGCAAAATCCCCATTTCCTCCTCATCAGCTGGGATTTAGGAGGCAGAGAATGGATGGGGGTGGGGCCAGTCAGAATTTTTACTACCGATTCTCCGAACTACTCAAAATTTCCACTACCGGTTCTCTAGAACTGGTCAGAACCTGCTGAAACCCACCTCTGCATAACTCCAACATGTTATAGGCATGTATTAGCTTCAGACCTGTGAATTTGTGGTGTTCTGAAACTGTACAGTAAATATGACATCTCTAAAGTGATGACTTGGTAAAAGAAATATTTTATTTATAAAACTGATGGAATGCTTCCCATCTACATGAGCAACAGCCACACATCAATGCAGCATAAATTTAAAAAAACAACAATGTTAAAATATTAAAAGAACATGAATGTATCCTAATGTTATTCCTCTAACTTCAAAGCCATGACATCATCAATCTTTAAAGACCTTTTAAAAAAAAGTTCTCTACAAGACTTTAGAAAATCATGACAGGGTTTCCCATCTTCGCTCAGGGTCAAGTTATTCTAAACTGGGGGAATTCCCATGGAAAATTCCCTGTTCCATGAACAATGAATTTCCAAAGAAAACTCCCAGTTCCATGAGACATCGAAACAGACTAGAAACATCACTGTTCGGTCAGATTGGATGGGTGAGCTAGCCAGCCCAATTTTGTTGCTCTTATATTTTCTCGCAGCTTCACATAGATGTAAATATTCACATTATCACAGAAGTTCTGTAGAAAAAAAAAATTAGTTGATGCGACCTTTCCTGATGGAGGATGCTGCAAAATGTAAAGAGATGAAACTCTTTGAAAATGTAGAATGAACATATGAAATAATTGGAACAGGATGTTTTTTTTTATCATGATTCTGATGATAAAGGTCACCCTGGTGAGTTAAACCAGTAAAGAAAGAAAGACAGAAAATGTAGGCTTTGCATACTATCTTTCATCTTTTTAATAAGCTGCTTCAGACTAGGCTTATTCTGTTAATATACGAGGAAGAGAGATCTCTTTTAGTATTAGGATAAAATGAGTTACATTTGTGGTATGCAGGTTGTCCTTGATTTACAACTGTTCCTATGGTACCCATTTGGAGTTACAATGGCACTGAAAAAAGTGACTTATGACTATTTCTTACACCGATGACCGTCACAGCATTCCCCATGATTATGTAAAATCAAAATTTAGATACTTGGCAACTGGTATGACTTTATAATGGTTGCAGCAACTCAGGTCATGTGATTGCCATTTGCAATTTTCCCAGCCAGTTTCTGACAAGCACTGTCAATGGAGGAAGCAGGATTCATTTAATACAGATAGTCCTCAAGTTACAAATGTCATGGAGTCTGCCCGTTCAATTCGTAACCAGAAGATTTGTGGGAGTGAATCTCGTACCTTGAATGAGATCACTCCCTCCCTTTGCCCACACATTTACTAATCAACTGTGAGTCCCATGAGTGCACATGAGATATTTCAAGTTGGGGAAGGACCACCTACCTAAAACCACCCAACCTGCTTCTCTCCCCAAACTGCAGTGCTGGGTCATCTACTTTATGAAGATCTAGCAAGCAGTCTCTTCTCCAGCCTTGTGCCCCCCTCTGCAGTTCTGTTCGGGCCTCCATAGGCCTCCTGCAGCCCACTGCAGGCTGAAATGGAGTCTCCGGTGGCCAGATCCCCTGGAAGCTCCATTTTGGCCTTTAAAGGGCCAGGGGAAGCCTGTGGAGGGCCAAACAGAGCATTGGAGGGCCAGATCTGGCCCCATGGGGCTCAGATCCAGCTACTGGAGGCTCTATGTTGGCCTGTAACAAGCTGGGGGATTCCCTCAGAGGGCCAAATGGAGCCTTGGAGGGCTGGATCTTGTCCCCGAAGGCTCAGATCTAGCTCCTGGAAGTTCCAATTTGGCCAGCAAGATACTGGGCAAGGCCTCTGGATGCCCAAATGGGGCTTCTGAAGGGCGGATCCATCTCTCAGAAGCCGTTTTGGCCTGCAACATGCTGGGCAAGGCCTGCGCAGGCCCAAACAGAGTGTCAGAGGGGCAGATCCACCCCTCAAAAGCTCCATTTTGGCCAGCAACATTCAGGACAAATGTTACAGAGCCTTGGCGATTGTTCATAAGGGCAAACAACTGGTGCTGCAAGATTTGTGGTTTTGTGCCTTGTTCAGAAATGCTAGGGGGTGCTGATCATGTAACTTCAAATGTTCGCTAACTTGGGGATTACCTGTAAATCATCACTGGCATCCTTCAGTCTTAAGAGACTATGGTATCATGCTCTGGAAAGAGGTCCTAAAATGCATCTAGCGTGACTAAAAGGCCAGAGTGGCAATCCCTTCCACAGTGAGGGCAGATACATTCTGTCCCCTGCCTAGCACCCAGATTTTGCTGGTTCGGGGACTGCCTCTTTGCCTCAGCCTGCCGAACAAGTATCTCTTCGAATTGGAGAAGGCCATGCTATGTCTTTAGCCTCCAAGCTGAACGATTGGAGGTCAAGGTTTCCCAGTTGTTAATGTCCGTTCCCAGGGCCTTTAGGTCCCTCTTGTAGATATCCTTATATCGCAGCTGTTGTCTCCCTCTGAGGTGCTTTCCCTACACTAATTTTCCCTGCACTGTAAATGCAATTATTCATTTAACTACTTTGGCAAAGAAAAAAAAGCTTGCAAAATTGGGTGCAACTCACTTAACAACTCCTTCATTCAATAACAGAAATTCTGGCAGTCATAATGATGATCATAAGTCAAGGACTACCTAAACCTTTGTGTTTGCCAGGCATCCTTAGAAAAAACTTGTATAAAAATATGTACATGTCAAGATGGACTTTCCAGTGCCCTCTGCTGCCTTGCTGTGTGTTCAAGATTAATGGTAAGCCCAGGAAATTGAAAAATGCAAGAATACTTGGGGGATTTAGTTAATTATTCTGTAAATAAATTGTAACTCACTTAGGCCTCAGATTCTTGGAAGATTCCTCACCAGTGCCAGGCACAGAGAGAGGATTGGAACTACTGCCAACAAATGAATTACCTTTTTTTCCAGTGCAGTGTCTTCATTTGTGTTTTCTGGAAATACAAAAAGGTATTCTGAGATGTGAAGGGAAAAGAAGGTGATTTCACATCTTCCATCTTCAACTACAAAGACTGATCCCGAGTGTGTTGCAGTAGCAATAGATAAACAATCACACATTCTCCATTTGGAAATGCCTCTATTTATTTATTGGCCTGGTGATTAATGTAAATATATTGATAAATCCACATGTATAAACATCTTGATAAGGAGTGTGTGATCTTCCTTTTTGATGAATTATTATTATTATTATTATTATTTGCCGATTATAAGTTCTTGTTAGCCTCACAATTTACAAATGCCAAAGTTTTCCCTGCAATATTCACTAAATATTTTGATGCACTTTCTTTACATTTATGTAAAGCCGCTGGGTGAGATCATCCGTGGCTTTGGGGTGGAGTTCCATCAGTACGCTGATGATACTCAGCTGTACATCTCCACCCCAGGCCATCGCAACGATGCCCTTGAAGTGATGTCCCGGTGCCTGGAGGCCATGCGGATCTGGATGGGGACTCAACCCTTCCAAGACTGACTGGCTGCGGCTTCTGGTGTCTCAATATAGCTAACTGGTGCCATCATTGGCTATTGGGGGTGAGTTATTGGCCCCCACGGAGAGGGCTCACAACTTGGGTGTCCTCCTGGATGCACGGCTGTCTTTAGAAGAGCATATCTTGGCCGAGGCCAGGGGGGCTTTTCATCAGGCTTGCCTGATTCGCCAGTTGCATCCCTTTCTGGATCGGGACTCCTTATGCACAGTCACTCAGACACTCGTCACTTCCTGCCTGGACTGCTGCAATGCTCTCTACATGGGGCTCCCCTTGAGGAGCACCCGGAGGCTCCAACTGGTGCAGAGTGCGGCCGCGCAGGGGATTATGGGAGCGAGGGGGCACTCCCATGTGACATCTCTCCTGCATGAGCTGCATTGGCTCCTGGTGGACTTCTGGGTGCGCTTCAAGGTGTTGGTTATCACCTTTAAAGCGCTCCATGGCATTGGACCTGGGTATTTGTGGGACCGCCTTCTGCCGCCAATAGCCTCCCACCAGCCAGTACGCTCCCACAGAGAGGGACTCCTCAGGGTGATGTTGGTCAGGCAGTGTCGGCTGGCAACCCCCAGAGGGAGGGCCTTCTCTGTGGCAGCACTTGCCCTCTGGAACAATTTGCCCCTGGAGATACGGAGGATACCAGATCTCCGGGCTTTTCGCCATGCCCTAAAAACTTTTCTTTTCCATCAAGCAGGGCTGGCGTAACCCTCCCCCCCTTTTGAGATGTTAGATTTTTAATTGTCTAATGGGTTTTAGTTGGGAGGTTTTAAATTTTCAGCCAAAGTTGTATAATTCTTTTACATTTTTAAATTTTGTATTGGAATGTTTTTTATTCTGGCTGTGCACTCCCCTGAGTCCAGTAGGAGAAGGGCGGTATACAAATTTAAAAAAAATAAAATAAACAAATAAATAAATTCATATGCTACATGTGTTTTGTACATACATTTCTCTGACTTTCCTTCATCTATTTCTTTGTAGCTGGTGCATTTTTCTGCTTTGGGGGATTGGTCAAATATATTGCAAAATTAACTGTGCCAATTTAATTTTGCACATCTATTTTGGGTTCTTCCATATGCTTAGGAAACCCAGAATTAATTTCATTTACATCAAAATTATTTTGCATCAGGCTTCTCCTCTCTTTCTCTACTAGTGAATCATGCATTCATTATATCGCCCACGAGGTCAGAAAACAAATGGGAAGTTACAGGCCTACTTCTCTAACCAAAAGACAAGGAACAAGCATGTGGCAGTAACTAGATAAAGGCTGCAAGAAACAGTGAATGGAGCTGAAACAATTAAGAATATGTACTCCATACTGAATGTTGATCGTTTAATAGCTTTGCCAACTAATGCATAGAAATTGACAAGAGTAAGCAACAAGATTAGAATTAGAAAACAGCCTTCCCCACCCCCCTGATGGCAAAAAGGTTAGCCATCACTGCAATAGGGCCTGGGTTATCTAGTATTATCTAAAGTCAGCATAGGTACCCACAAAAGAACTATCACTGATGCCTTAGCCACTAAATAATGAACTTTATATATATATTGCATCCTAGTCAGTGATGGATACACCTAGAGCAATGGTACTGAATACATAATATATTCTTGGCATTCTCAGTAAGGAAATGCATACATTAAATTTTATGTTTTGTCTCATAATGTTGCCAATCTATTTTCCCTCCTTAGATGGCCATCATTCATTCTGTCTAAAGAGCAGTTCCGTGAAAACATTCTCAAACGATGGATCAAAATGTTACAACATCACAATGCTGCAAAATCAAACTATGGAAAAACATCTTCCATGCTACTGCTGTACTAGCTTGAGAAATATTGTGGTGGAACATCACAAAGGTTGAATCATTTATAAAGTTTCCCTTATGATTATTTTGGCTACTATGAATAAGAATTCTCATTATGTTAAGAGGTGATTAATCAAATGCTAGAAGGAAACCTGCTTATGAGGCTTTGTGCCAGTAGTGGTATTAACTTACCTTCACTACCGGTTTACAAATATGAGCATGTGCACGCTCTCGCTTTGCTCGTGTGTGCCAACTCTGTGCATGTGCAGAGCATCCGTGATGATGTCTGGGTGGGTGGGCGGAGCCTCCCACTGCTGCCGCTACTGATTTGCCCGAACCGGTAGAATCCCACCATTGCTTTGTGCCACAAAACCTGTTTTTGGTCTCTTGTCCACATTGTCCCGAAGGAAGAGAATTGATGTTTAGGAAGTATTCTCTGTCAAATTCAAATGGCAATTGGAGAGAGCAAGAAATCAAGATAATGCAGGAGAACTAAGTAGATTGTTTCCTGAATGAGCAGATCAAAAATGGAAATTGTTAATAAGCCTTTTGTGGTACAGTAACTGATTAATTTTCTCCAAGAAAAAAAAATGAGCAAGGAAGGATATGTACTAGTATGCTGGAATAACTGGCAGATCTAGGTTTATGCATAAAACAGCCTAGGGGGATCTTTGTATCACTTGGGTGTGCCAGGAAGATTCATAATAACCATGTCAGCTGATACTACCACCTGCAGCTTGTCACAGAATATGAAATTGAAGATATTCAGTTTCTTGTTTCTTGGATTCTTTTCCCCTTCTTGCTTTAATTCTTCTTCATTTTGTACCTTCAAAACACTCTTGAATATATTTAAGTTTTTTTTTTTCCTGGCCTGGATTCAATTCCCATGAACAGAAGCATCCCTTTAAGACTTAAGGCCTCTTTTCTCCTTGGTATGCACATACAGAGGGAGTGATGAGAAATGAGGGCTCTATACATGTGTTTCCTGCTTAGTTCAGCCCAGCGTGTCTGCAAAATGCTAGGTAGATGATCCTGTAGATTACCAATGGTCCTTGACATACAACCACAATTGCTTCCAAGACAGTTAGTAAGTGAATCGTGCCTGATTTTTCAAACTTTTTGTCATGGTAGCTAAGTATAACACTGCAGATGTTAAGCGAGTTGCATGGTTGTTAAATGAATCTGGCTTCCCTTGTTGACTTTGCTTGTTAGAAGCTGGATGAGAGGGTTGCAAAGAGCAATCACATGATCCCAGGACTATTGTAAACACATGCCAGTTGCCAAGCACCTGAATTTTATCATGTTATCACCGTGGGGAAATTGTATCAGTTGTAAAGGAGAGGGCCAGTTGTAAATCAGGATCTTTGAACCATTGCTAAATGAATGATTGTAAGTCAAGGACTTAGGATATTTACATCCAAGAAGCATATTAAAATAAGGGCAAAACAAATATACTAAACCTAAACCTCATACCTAAAATTAATTACATTTGTATATGAAATGCATAGAACTTTCAAAACCTATTTTCTAAGTGGGACAGACAATGTTAACAGATTCATTTCACTTACTGTCATCTCAAAACTGATTTTTCAAACAGCAATTGGACCTGGATACTAAGAATCTTCATAGACATTCTCTTACTGGTCAGAAGTCCTGTTCACCCACATTTCTATGAAAATGTTTGCATTGAATACTTATGCAAATGTTCATTTGTTTCAATGTACCTTGTTCATTGTGTACATGTCCATTTCTTTGAATGTGCCTTTGATTGGTATCCATTATCTACGCTTTTTATGTTAATTTATTTCCTTAAGAAATTATATTTTGGTGCAAACTGTTCTCTAACATCTACATGATTACATTGATTACATTGAATACACACACACACACACACACACACACACACACACACATGTGTGTATATGTACCCTGTTTTCCCGAAAATAAGACATCCCCTGATAATAAACCCAATCGGGCATTTGAGTGCATGTGCTAAAATAAGCCTCCCCCTGAAAATATTTAAAGAGCTGGAAATCAGGTAAGACGACAAGAGGAGCCCCATCTTGCTCCATGTGCCCCAAAATAATAAGACCTCCCCAAAAATAAGGTCAAGTGCTTATTTCAGGGTTCAAAAAAATATAAGACAGGGTCTTATTTTCGGGAAAACATGGTACGTACACACATACATATACACACACACGTGTGTGTGTGTGTGTGTGTGTGTGTGTTTGTATATATATACAGACACAAACACATACACACACACACTGCTGGAAGATTTTGAAAAGTACATATTTTCTTGTACAGCTTGTGTTTCAGGTTCTTCAGTTTGTTGATGAGAAAACAACATGAACCTGTTCGTAAATCAAAAGAAGCTAAAGTTGACTAGAAAGTGGTTTTATCTTTAACTGAAATGAGAAAAAAAGATCTTTTATATAGCTCAGATTTTAAAAAGTGTTAGTGAGAAAAATTGGCAACAAGTCTTTGGCACCACTTTCTCTGCCACAGTGAAAGTTTATGAAGATTGCACAGCACTAGCTATAATGAAGACATATTTTTTTTTAAAAAAAAAATCAGGAATCTGGAATTCACACAGCAAATTGAAAACAATAGTATATGTTCTTATCACTTTAATTTACAATTATATGGTGTAAAATGATGGATTAGGATCCATTGATTTGATTTATGTTCCACCTTTTGTTCTGGAACTCAAAGCACATCCATAATATTACCTCCTTTTTTTAAAAAAAAGCACTCTAAAATATATATTGTTGACATCATTACACAATGCAAATGGCAGAAAATGATCCAAATTATGTCATTTGCCCAATTTAAGAAATGATGTAAACATAGATATTGCTCTTGCTGGTTACAGTATAAATGGGAATAACAGATGGTTCTTGTTCAACCTTCCACTAATCTGTTCAATTGAGGTTTTAATTTATTCTTTGATTTCAAACCATGGTAACAAAGGCAATTTTTTAAAAAAGCAATAAACTGAAATAATCTCGGACCAATGTAAAACCAACAATCTAAAATTATATTCATTGCGATTAAACTTTTTTTTGTCTCTCTCTTTCGTTTTCTTTTTTTCATATCAAACATAATTTTCCCCAAGAGGAAAAAAGTAAAGTACTTCTTATTTCATGACAGCTCTCTGTAGTAGCCATTTGTAGTTAAAAATCAATTTATAATTTAACAACTGTTGCAACCTCCTCATAGCAATAGCACTTAGAATTATATACCACTTCATGGTGCTTTACAGCCCTCTCTAAGCGGTTTACAGAGTCAGCTTCTTGCCCCCAACAATCTGGGTCCTCATTTTAACCACCTCGAAAGGATGGAAAGCTGAATCAACCTTGAGCCTAGAGAGATTTGATCTGCCAAACTGCTGGCAGCCGGTGATCAGCAGAAGTAGCCTCTGGTACTGCACTCTAACCACTGTGCCATCACTGTTCACAGCTCATAGTAAAGTGATTGAGATTTGAGCACTTCAGAACCTCTTTTTCTTGTGCCATACCTATCATTGGACATTGGCGATCGTGTTGGTGATCCTATTTTTATCAACAACTGCACGAAAAAGTGTTGTTGAGTTTTGCCCAAACCAATCCCTTAGATTTTGAAGCCATGATGTTCTTCTTCTGCCTGGACCTCGTTTGCCTTCAATCTTTCTCTTGAGGATTAAGTGAAGGATGCCGTATTTTTCTGGGTGTTACATCATATGTCCAAAATATTCTAAGTTTTGCTTTTTTATGGTACCTTCTCATTTCTGATCGGGTCAACCCAATTTATACGTAACGGTCACCTGTAAATCCACATTTCAAATGCTTCTAGACTTCAGAACTGGAAAACATTTATGACTGTTGCAGCATCCTACAGTCAAGAGATTGTCTTCACAAACTGCTTTTGCTAAATAGAATCAAAGGAAGTTATTAGCCAAAGCACTAAGCACGGTGATATGACAGCTTGCTGCTTAACGAAATGAAGTAGCAAATTCATCGGAGTCATGGGATGTCTTGTTTAATGACTGCATTGCTTGTCAACAGAGTTACTGCTTCCAATTGTGATTGTTAAGTGAGGACTGTACAATTTGAAAGTTAAAACAGATATAGATAGATATAGATATAGGTAGAGATAGAGATAGAGATATAGATATAGGTAGAGATAGAGATAGAGATAGAGATAGAGATAGAGATAGAGATAGAGATAGAGATAGA
>WNWU01013631.1:3685718-3699941 GCA_012654045.1 Ptyas mucosa | reverse complement strand
GGAGACTAGTACAGATCTATTTCAAGCTATTTAGCTCTCATCAGCTAGCCATACCCCTACTTGGATTAGAACTTGGGCTGCCTGCATGTTAGGCAGTTGTATTAACCTCTGAGCCACAAGTTCTCCTCCTTTCATCAGCTTGAGCCAGGGAGAGATTAAGTGTTTTTCTATTGAGACACCTGGTCTCCCCAGCATTTTGGAGGGAGCATACACACACACACACACACACACACACACACACAAAGTTACAATATATTTCCCTGTAACCAGAACATTTTTATTTAATCCCACTAAATAACTGACATTCTTTTCAAGGATTTCCAAAAAAAGAAAACTGAACAAAGTTCAGATCAGATAAGAGGCCAAACCAATATAGCGTTCAGATACTGAAAATAGGTCAGAACAGGAAACTTAAAAGCAGCACAGTAAGAGAAGTACAGTAAATAGTCTTTCCTTCATAAAGGATTAGAAGAGTTGATGGCTTCTTATTATCTTTACTTCCTCAAAGGTACTGAACAACTCAGCTGCTGAAAAAAAAAGATCTTCCTTTCCATATCCCAAGATACGAGTCAGTAAATATTTTAAATGGGCTATTATTAGTTTCCTAAATCTTTCCTCCCATCCTTTCCTTCACAAAGGGATCCAAGTATAAATGTCAAGAATAATTAACCGACATTTAGTGCAATTCCCTAAAGAGAAAGTTTGCAGAGCTGTAAATCTCCCAGCAGTTTTTTTTTAAAGAGACTTTCATTATATTGTCTTTTTTTTAATGCCTGGCATCAGTCTGCCTAGGGCTTAGCAGCTTGATTGCCCAAGATAAAACCAATTTATAAATGTTTTCTTTTTATTTAGTTTCATTTTCACTTATTTGGATTTTTTCATATATGTAATCAGTCAGACAAGTTCAGAATGATTTGTGCCCTGCAATGTGATATTCTGATATCTTAGGCTATCTGTCTTTGCAACTCAAGAGGGACAGGAGAACGGGAAGTTTTATGAAATGCCTCCTTCACCTTTACTCTTAAGCAGTGAGAGGCATTTGAACCAGAAAGTCACTAGATAATGCCAAGTCTGAGTGAATCCTAAAATAAATGAAAACAGATCAATCAAAAGAAGGATATCACTTTTTACACCCATGGCTAATAACTATATACAAGGTCTCTCAAGAATGAGGAGGTCAGATATATTTTTTCCTCCTTGTCTTGAAAGTTTAAAGATTGCAACATGTGAAATTTTCTAGCTATCACACAGAGGTGTCATCCACAAATTTGTGTGGTAGCATGATAGTTTTAGGAAAGGAAAAATAGCTCAAACAAAGTAACCAGTGATTCTGATATTAGTATTAATATTAGTAATTAATATTAGTAATTTGTCTTATTATTACCATATTTCACTAATATGGAAATTATATTTTTGAACTCCAAAATAAGCACTTGGCCTTATTTTCAGGGAGGTCTTATTATTTGGGGGCGCGTGGGTGACTCTTGCCATTTTACCTGATTTCCAGTTCTGTCTTCCTAACCCTAACCAGAGGAGATGGCGGGTACCAGCTGCGCATGCTTTTAAATATTTTCAGGGAGGGCTTATTTTTTGGGAGGGCGCATTTTAGTGCATGCGCTCAAAAACCCAATTGGGCTTATTATCAGGGGATGTCTTATTTTCAGAGAAACACAGTAATAATAATAATAAAGTAATTCATAATATTAGTAATTGGTAATTAATATTAGTAATTCAAAAATAAAAACAAACTTCTTTAAAGGAGAGTTAGGCACTTCTTTTATCCTGGGAGTGGGCTTTTAAAATAATTTTAGGTCAAGGACCTTGAGAGTGTCGGCAATAAAACAGTGAGGCCACTAAGGACTAAAATATTTGGTCATTTTGGAAGGCTTTGAGTATTACTTTGCAATACAAGTAATCTTCAACATACAACCACCATTGAGCCCAACATTTATTTTGCTAAGTGAGACATTTGTTAAGTGAGTTTTGCTCCATTTTACAATCTTTCTTGTCAGGGTTGTTAAATGAATCTGGCTCCCCCGTTGATTTTGCTTGTCACAAGGTGACAAAAGGTAATCACATGACCTTGGGACACTGCAATCATCAAAAATACGAACATTTTGCTGAGCATCTGGATTTTGATCACATTACCATGGGGATACTGCAACAATTGTAAAGGTGAAAAACAATTGTAACTTGATTTTTCAGTGCTGTTGTAACCAGTGGTGGGATCCTACCGGTTTAACACCCAGTTCAGTGATCGCGCAATTTGCATGTGCAGGTGCCGTTTCAAGAAATCTTCACTTTCTGCTTTCTTTGGAGGAATAACACAGCTGATTTGCGTGGCAATCTGCTCCACCGCGCAAATTAGCTGAGAAGATAAAGATCAGAAAATAGCGCGGGCATGTGGGTGGGTCCATTTGAACACCAGGGAGAACCGGTTCACTCCCAGCTGATTGTCAGAACTACCGGTTCGTCCAAACCAGTCCAAACCGGTAGAATCCCACTCCTGGTTGTAACTTTGAATGGTCGCTAAACGAACATTTAGTGTAGGTTGTAAGTTGAGGACTACCTTTATTTTAAATGACAATGTGTTACATAAAGCCTCATGAAGATACAATATCACCATTTTTATTAATAAATTGTGAAAAATCATATTGCTATGGTTCTACTTCCAAATTATAAACATGTGATCTGTAGCTGCTCACAAACTGTACCCAGCTCACCCTAACTTTAAAAGGAAATATGGACATTACTTGTTTACATTATTGTATCTCATTACAGGTGTACTACATTATCATTTCTCTCACTATAGGTGAGCAAAATATACCCACAAGTGGATCAGCAGATATTTTTATGCCTTTCAAGAATAATATATGTGAGTTAAGTCTTTTCAATGCAAATTTATTTCAGGCACATGCACCTGGTGAGAGATGTTCTTTTTGGTAGCTATCTGGTCTTTTAGTATAACACTATTCCCTAGGTCATGACATTAATAATATTCCCAATTTATATATCAAAGTGATGATATATTTCAAAATTATGCATACCTACATAATGAGACAGATAAAGATTCTTTATGAAAAGAGATGATAAGTGTGATACATTCAACACCCAAAGATTCCTTGTTAGCAGCCTAGACATATATAATTTCCTTAAATCAAAATATGTATCTAAAATGGGATACTCATAAGTCAAGATATATAATCTACTCACCTGTCCATTGAGGCAGTATTGATTTTTGTGTGGACTCTGCTAGATAAAATTATTTGGGGAGGCAAATTTTCTGCTTCTGTTGTGGTTGAATGTCCATATTATCACCATTTATTGTTTGAAGCCTTCTCTAATTGTGATTCATTGGCAAGGCTCTGTCTCCAATCTGCAGATCTTGGATTGTGCAAAATCCATTAAGATTGTGTCTCTAATTATATGAGCACAGATGAGAGGTGTGGGACACATCATGAAAATGGATGTCCATCATATGCCTCACCAGTTGTGAACTGGAGTCTGGGAAGAGATGTCAAGTTTGACCACACAAGTTCTACAAAGATGGAAAAGCAACCCTACACCATTGTGACATCCAGCCAAAGGAATTAGAAGCTGCAGCTGCTGATAGAACCACTGGCCAGCTCTATGCTGTGAAGTTTCCACTGGCTTTGAAGACAAGAAATAATTTAAAAACCCATTAAAATAACATATTGAATTATCATGTTATAAAAACTATATTGATTACCTATTAGGAGGGCAATAGCGGATTATGAAATTGATGCAGGATAATACATTTTCCACCATTTTGAACCTCTGAATGATTTGACAATAGGTATAAGTGGTTAAGGCAGTGATGGCTAACCTTTTTGCCATCGTGTGCCAAAAGCAGGAGTGTGGTGTGGTCGCACATGTGCATGCCCACACCCATAATTCTATGTGCCCTGTCCCCCTGTGCATGCACACGCAACCCCCCCGTGCTCATCCTGCTTTTGGCATCTGATGGCACAGTGGACCCGGTACGCCTATTTTTTGCCCTCCCCAGGCTCCAGAGGCTTTCTAGGAGCCTGGGGAAGGCAAAAACAGCCTTCCCCACACCCCGGGAGGCCCTCTGAAGTCCAGAAACAGCCCATTTGCCAACTTCTGGTGTGCCCAGAAGGCCCGAAAATCAGCTGACCAGTGCATGCATGCGTGCTGGAGCTGAGCTAGGGCAACACTCACGTGCCCACCAATATGGCTCCGCGTGCCACCTGTGGCATACGTGCCATAGGTTCGCCATCTCGGGGTTAAGGCATCAATCTAGAAAACAGAAAACATGAGTTCTACTCCAGCCTTGTACTGGGTGATCTTAGGCCAATCACTTCTCTCAATCGTAAGAAGGAGGCAATGGCAACAAACCATTTCTGAAAACACCTTGCCAAGAATACTGCAGGGACTTGTCCAGACAGTCTCTGAGAATCAGACACAATTGAATAAAAATCCCAAAGGTGCTTTTTCAAAAGGCAATTGGGGTTTGTTTTCTCTGAAGATGTTTCACTTCTCATCCAAGAAGCAAAACATCTTCAAGGAAAACCAAGTTCAGTTGCTTTTTGCAAAAACACCTTTGGGACAGCCATGACCTGGATGACTGAGAAATCTCCAAAGACAATTGAATGGAAAAATATAGTCCAGCATATTTTAATACCCATTAATGTCAGCTATGAGGAAATTCAACTCCAGGAACAGATCTGGATTCTGTAGGATACACTGGGGATTTCACACTTGTTTCTTCTCCATTTAATGTTCTGCTACTAGCGTCTTGTACTTCCCATTCATCCTCCACATTTTATGTCTTTTGACAGAAACATACCTTGCAACCTGAACAGAACTCAAGATCTTGATTTATATCTGAGTTGCTTTGTGAATAGTGGTAATTCCCTCCCAGTAGTTTCCTTTTGAGTTCTTAATCTGAAAACCATTGAGTTGATTGAGTTTTCATTCTGAAAACCAAATAGAAATAATACCCTACCTTATGCAGGAACAGTGTTCTGTCTCTTATCTTTGCCTGTTCCACATTCTCCAACAGAATAGGCATGCTCCAAGTGACTCTTTTGAAAGAGAGTCATCTCATAGGATATAGGATAATACCTTTTCTTTTATGACACTTACCCTAATTACCTTACCCATGAACATTGACTACCCCAATACTGGGGTATTAATCTATAGGAAAGCTTTGAAATTCCCTTGGACATTGGGACCAGGATATTAAATGAGATCATCCTGTGAGGTGTAATATATCTTGATGTATCCTGACTATATGCTTTGTGATTTATTTTCTGGCTGTTTTCTATTGTATTTTTGTTTTTATTGTTGTATGCTTTCTGGAGTTATATTTTTGCAAATTGAGCACAAGGAAGGAAGGAAGGAAGGAAGGAAGGAAGGAAGGAAGGAAGGAAGGAAGGAAAATGAAACACCTAGAAGATAGACGAGATCATAGAATCTATCTCTTCTTTCCTTAATCCATACACAGTGATCAGTTGCTTTCTACGCAAAATCTTTATGCATACAATTTATGTGTGCATGTATTTTTATTATTTATATTCCATTTCTGTCTCCAAGAATTAGAGATAATTCATATGGTCTTCCTCTTTAGAGCTGGATGAAAGTTAGATTTGTGGTGTCTCTAGTTATAAATCAATACTATAAGGATTTGTATTGTAATTCAGAGGTGTATGACAAACAAATTAACAAAATATTTGTTAATATTATATAAAGGGATTATAAATGCATAGGGAATAATTCTGTGAATTGCATTTAAGTAATATTATAAATTGTAATTAATACAATAAAAATTAAGGATACAAATTGGTTTCACCATTGCTCCACTCACTTCCTGACTTACTAACTTTTGGAGGGTTAGTTATACAGGACCCAAGACATACTACAACCTTTTTCAGATATATCTCCAAAGGATGAAAAAGGTTATGCAAAAATCTTGTTTCCATATTGATATCAATATTTATAGAGGCTATTCAACTGAAGGGCTAAGGAGGTACCTCATTGGGGATTTTATCAGACTGATGTCTTATGCCCAATACTCTTCAATATCTTCATAAATGATTTAAGTGAGGGATAAAAGGAGAACTCATCCAATTTAGAGATGACATTAAACTGACAGGAATAGCTAACACCTCAGAAGATAGCCTCAAGATCCAGCAGGATCTCAACAGGTTTAAACACTGGAAAAATTAAATTTGGATGTGTGAAAAGTAAGGTTTTACATTAAGGCAAGAAAAAACAAATGCACAAGTACAGAATAGGTGGTACCTGGCTCAATAGCAGTAACTTCAAGAGAGATCCTAGTAAACAACATTTAAATATGAGCCAGCAGTGTGCTGCAGCCACCAAAAAATCCAACATAGTCCTAGGCTGCATTAACAGATGGATAGAATCAGAGCATGTGAAGTGTTAGTACCATTTTATAATGCCTCAATAAGACTACACTTGGAATACTGCATCCAGTTTTGGTTGCCATGATATTAAAAAAAAAGATGTTGAGACTCTAGAAAGAGTTCAAAGAAGAGTAACAAAGATGATTAGAAAGCTGGAGGCTAAAACGTTTGAAGAATGGATGCAGGAATTGGGTAAGGCTAGTCTAGTGAAAAGAAGGTCTAGGGGCGACATGATAACAGTGATCCAATTTTTGAGAATGAAGGTGTCAACTCATTCTCCAAAGCAGAACAAGAAACAATGGATGGAAACTAATCAAGAAAATATCCAACTTAGAGCTAGGGAGAAATTTCCTGATAGAACAAATAATCAGTGAAATGATTTACCGCTGAAAGTTGTGAAGTGAAAAGATTGGACAGTGATTTGTCTGAAATAGTATGGGGTCTATTGCTTAAGCAGAGGGGGTAGATTAGATCCCCATCCCCCACACTGCACCTCACTACCAGAACTTGAGCTATTCGGAACCAGGCTGCAGAAGTGGCATGCAAGCGTGCATGTGTGCATCCCTACTTGTGAAAGCAAGTAGACCTCGTCCAAATGGAGTTGCGTGTATGCATGTGTGCCACTCATGCAGAATCCTGCCCTCTTCCCCCACCTGTTCGCAAAGGTGGAAAGGTTGGGGAACGCTGGACTAGAAGACCTCCAAGATCCCTTCCAACTCTGTTATTCTGTACAATCATCAGAAATGTCCTCTAAACCCCTAGAAAGTTCTCAATCTTTTCTTAAGAATTCTGATGAGTTGTAAATTTTAGAGTGACAATTGCTACAAGGCTTCATTTGTACTGGTGAGACAGTGATAGGGCAACATTTGCTAGCTGACAATTATAAAGTAATTAAGTTTGGAATCCCGTTTTGTTATGGCAACTATAATATAGCTGCTTTATATAATGATGACATTCATGATAGCATTTTACTACTGCATTTCTGGCTGTAAAGCTGGCAATACCAACTGGTTAAATTCCTTGTGGCATGGAATCTTAAGGAGCATTCCAGTGAGTCAGGGCATGAATGTGTCAGAATAATTAATTTAGATGAGACTTTATCTCTTTAATCTTTCCATTTGGAAATTAATTCCATAGCACTTTTATTGGTGCTTCAAAAACCTTTCCACCCCTGTTATAATTGATTACAATCTTTGCTATTAATGAAAATAAACACTAGAAAAATTAAAACCATAGGAAAAGTTAAAAGAAACAACCAAGAAGTAAAATTGGGAAGGAGGTCGTGAAAGGAAGAGAGAGAGAGGAAAGGGGAGGGGAGGGGAAAGAAGGAAGGAAGGAAGAAAAAAGAAAGAAAGAAAGAAAGAAAGAAAGAAAGAAAGAAAGAAAGAAAGAAAGAAAGAAAGAAAGAAAGAAATTTCATGTGGAATCTCAGTTATGTATAGTTAATCTGAACTTCCTACCCAATTAAATAATTTTTCTCCCACATGAAGTAGATTCTAAATTTTTAAACAGTTTTATTGGAATTCTAAAAACAGAAGGAGGGAAGATTAATTGTGTTAATAATTAGAAAGCTAAATGCTAACATTTTCCCCCATAGGATCTATCTCAATATTATTTCTCTCAGAGTTAATAGAGATTTCATTCTCCACAAGAAAAACAGCTTGCATGTGCTTTGATCAAAATGTTGTAATTGGAAAGTTAATTTTAAGTGCTGTCAGAATTGCATCTCTTGCTATCGTTGGGCTAGAAAAAGAAGATATTCATCAAGATACTAGGAAGCAGGATCTATTAATCCTTTATTCTGTAATGGACATAAATAGTTCAATAATGGGATGAATAAATAATTTTCTGTCTCTCTCCTTCTCCCTCCCTCTCTCTCTTTCTCTCTGTCTCTTTCTTGCTCCCTCTCCCTTTCTCTCTCTTTCTCCCTCCCTTCTTCCCTTTCTTTCTCTCTCTCCCTCTCCCTCTCCCTCTCCCTCTCTCTTTCTCTCTCCCTCCTTCTCTCCCCCCTCTCCCTTTCTTTCTCTCGACACACATATACACATACACAAAAACACACAACACACAAAATATATAATGCATTGGATAATATTATTCTTCTCCATCAGCAAAACCTTCACATACCAAAATTCACAAATAGTTTCTGAATGCATTAACCACAAATAGCAATGAAGATACTCTCATAATCCCAGTGGCTTCAGCAAAGCCTTCATCATACATGAAAGAAGATAACTACAGTATGTTGGTAACAACCTAATATGCTCCTAAATAGGGCATCATGAAGCTGCAGCTGCAATGAACTTGCCCATGGATTAAGCATGGTTGGAAGGAGAAATATTCACGGGGCTGTCAGATTGGGTATTAATGTAGACAAGATTGTAGTTGCAACATTGCATCTCATAATTAATTAAGCTATAATTCACCATTGCATTGACTTCTTTAATAGTTAAAGATTTTCCAATACATTTACTAATAAATATTATTGATATGCAATACCAAACGGATATCAGATCATATTATGTGGGTCAGTGAGCCCTCTAATTTCCTACACCTCCAGCATAAAAAATAAAATCTGATTTCCATCTTTTCAAATCCATTATTTGCACATGCTCTCTTTGTCTAGATCAAGGTTCTCTAAAGTGATTTATATCAACCCCCAAAGGCTGATAAGACCATTCAATGGGTCAAAGTGATTTATTGTTATTAATATTTATAGCACTATTAGTTAAAGAACTATTTATTACACTATACATAAAATAAATATTGGGAGACCAAAATCCTGTAAAGAAAAATGATCCTTCCAAACCCTTTTCATCTTGTCAAAAATAATCCTTCCATTGCCATCCTGCCCTCATCCCATCTGCTGAAGCTTCTTGGATGAGAAGTGAAATGTTTTCCTCAAGGAAAAACAAACAAACAAGCAGCCCAGTTGCCTTTTGAAGAAGTATCTTTGAGATAGATATTAGGTGGTCAGTGAACCATCTGGAACTTTATGAAGTTGAGCTGAAGGGTTTGGGGATTCCTGCTCAAAATATGTGTTTTAGGTGGTCAGTTTGCTATCTTTTGTGTTATCCACTGTATGCACAACATTTCAATCCAAATCTTAAACAAAACAGCCTATTTTCTTGCCTTCAAGGAAAAAATACGTTGAGTTCTTCCAGGAAAGTTCTTACTGCTCAGGATAAGCAAACAGATGGTTGAATGAAGTGGTTTCTCTTTACATTCCCATTTTATATCATTTGTGAACTACAGTGTTTTTGAAAACATCAGTGGCTATTTGAAGCAGATGAAAATGTATTAAAACACACACACACACAAAAAAAGCCAAATAGCTCAGCATGTCTCTATCAGTTTATGAAACTATTTTAAAAATGCAGAGTTTAGGTGAAGGAAGAGAATAAGAAATAATTACTGTTCATTTCTTTCATTCTAACACAGGAGTGAAATTATGCTCTGTTTTTATTTCTCCCCAGCATGAGATGACAAAAGGATTTCCAAGGTGAAGGAACAGGCACCCAGAATTCAGATTCTAAAGCAAGACAAAGGAAGTTGATTAGAAAGTAAAATGCTCCAAGTAGGGGATAAAATCCCTGGAGGGTTATTGTAAGGATATGAATGGATTTCAAATAGGGAAAGTCAGATTCCAGGTTTTATTCGTAATCTATGTTGAATAGTAACAGAACTTTTAAATGAAAAAAAAATGTCACCTTTTGTAACATGAAACTTTTGAGCCAGTTTGTGGATACTGAAATATCATTTATTTGTTTATTTATTCATTCATGTCCATTCATGAACATTCATGTTCCACGCATAGAAAATATTGACAAAATTAAAAACAATAGAAAAATATGAGAAAGTCCTACCCCCAAATTTGGGATAACAGCTAGGCTTTTAAAGACTTAAGAACCGTGGTGGTGCAGTGGTTAGAATGTAGTACTGCAGGTTACTTCTGCCGGCTGCCGGCTGCATGCAGTTTGAATCTTAGCAGGTTCAAGGTTGACTCAGCCTTCCATCCTTCCATGTTGGTAAAATGAGGACCCAGCTTGTTGGGTCCCCAGATTGTTGGGTCCTCGTTTTACCATTGGCAATATGCTGACTCTGTAAACCGCTTAGAGAGAGCTGTAAAGCGGTATATAAGTCTAAGTGCTATTGCTATTGTTTGCAGACATTCTTTAGGGCAGTTGCCACCATAGAGAAGGCATCCTATTTTAAGAGAATATGATATAAATCCAAGATATCTCTGAATGTCTTATCTCTGCCATGGATCTTTTAGAAATCTTTGGACAACCCATTGATACTATTGCAATTGTACTTTGGCCACTGAATACTAAATTTATTACATTTGTGACTTGTGGCATTTGCAACTAAATATAACACATTCATGACTGAGCAAGATTTGTGGAAAACAAACCTATGACTTCCCACTGCAAGAAATGCTTCCGATTCTTTTCCCTTGATGCGTATCAAATGGCTATACATGAAAGAAGAGGATTTTTTTTTAAAAAAAAGGAACAAAACGTGCTATAGGTAAACAGCTCATATATTTGTTCTAGAATATAGGTGACTTCAGAGTACATTGTACTGTATATGTGGAGAACTCATTATTATGGATAGCTTTGTAATAACATCAGTTGGGAGATGGAAGTTTGGTCACATGCTTGTCAAATGCTGGGCCAAAATCTCCCTTGCAATTTACCAAGTTTCTTCCTTGAAAGAAAGAAAAAAAATCCTGTTGTTCCACTGTATTCTTGAAATGATTGAGAATTTCTTTCAAATTTTTATTTGGAAGTTTTGAACTCAATTTGTTGTTGGAGGTGGCAGAGGATCTAGTAGAGAGATGGTGCACATTTTGGGCTTCACATGTAAAAAATTCAGAAAATATCTACCTGGACTCTGCTGGTATGTCATCTCCTTTTCTCACACCCACAAACACACCAAAAAATAAACAATTCATAACAAGGAGTAATAAATTAATTTAAAATTAAATTATTTCAATTTGTTTTTTAATACATACATACTTATATAATTGTAACTATTTTTTAAAAACTGTATATACAAGGCCGCTTCCATGGGGCCTGTAAACTTTGGACAATGGTCTTTCAGCCTTCAATAAGACCAGGAAAGAACGTCTTGTTCTCGGGAGTTTTTCAGAGACTCCAGAAGCTGCGCAAAAGCAGTGGGACTTCCCAAGGGTTTGAGGACTAGGGTGTTACCAAAAATGACATGGTGAGGTTCACCATGACCACACTATTATAACCAGTTTCTGTTCAGTCATTCTAAAGTGTCCCTCACTCAGTCTGAAGCAGTCAATTAAAAAGTCTCCCCACAATGTCTTTGTTTGGGATTTAATCAACACATAAGGAACCTATAGATTGTTATGAAGAGGTTTACAAACAAACTAAAATACTACTTCACTTTGGTTTCTTTATCATTAATAACTACAAAACTATCACCATGCACCTGTAAGAATATGTCAGAAACGCTCTTCTTTATTCTATTTCTAAAACTTTTTTTTTAGTTTTTGTCCAATTAAAGGAGATTTAATGGTACCCGAACAAAAATAGAGCATTTTTTAAAAAAAATTTCTACAAGGTATCTATTCCTGGAAAAGGGTGAATTGAAATCTTAACCTGTGGACTCCTTGGCACGTTCTTTCACCATGTGCTAAGGGCAGTGTGTACCACCTTCTGTTTAACTTTATTAGTAGGTTCATTGTTTTTGCTTATGAGTAAGAATCTATTCATACTTTTTCACCAGTGGGAGGGAATGAGAGAGTTAGGGTGTGATGAGAAAGTATGGGAAGAATCTGCTAGAGGGCAGATAGGTCTCCCTAGAAAAGGGAGACGTACATGGGTAAGAATTTATACATACAAAATGTTCTTGGTTTAGATAGTTTCCTTAAGGTATTTCACCCCACCCATCCTTAGAAAGCCATCTAGCCTGTATCTTCCTCTCCTCCTTCTGTGAGACCAACATGTTGAAAAAAATGGAATGCAAGGGCAGCAAATCTTATTCCTATATAAATTCCTCTGAATATGGAAATTTACAAGAATTTTGAACATGTGAAAAGAAAGCAATGCGATTGAATTTTTTTTTTGATTTGAAGATGTTCATGCTGAAGTCTAAACATGAATGAAGAGTAGAGTAAGGTGTGGCTTCTTTAATGCAGAATATGTTTTCATTTTTGAAATTAATGAAAGAGATATTGTCAGAGTTGTTTCAATGAAAACCCCAAATGCGGCTTGAGGGTGGAGCTGAGAAGATATGAAGTTAAAGATGTTAATAATGTGAATGTTTTTATTGCTGTGGTTCAGGAACTATTCTAGACAACAATGTTTACATATGTTGATGGTTTATGGTTGAAACAAGGAACAAAGAAAATTTTCTTCAAGCTTTGAAAACTTTGCAGAGTATTTCACACAGGACATAATTTGATAATTTATTGAATATTCTGCTTCAGAATCTTATCTTGGACTTCACTCACATGGCAGATTATTAATACTGAACCCTAAAGAGTATTACAATTCATCATTCAGGTCTTATCAAAAAAACATATGATATTATATGTTCTCCATAAAATCCTGCAAAATGCTATTGTAAATTTATTTGGAGGTAAATTCCACTCTATAGAAAATATTTAAAGTGCTGGTTTTAAAAAAAAAATCTGGAAGAGTTTCACTGGATTCTTGGAGAAGAATGAGACAGAAGCCAACAGGCAAAAACAAATAAATAAATCAAGAGATTGTAGTTGTATCAGTGAAAGCTTATCTATCTGAATAACAGCTTAATGCAAATGAAAATAGATTTGAGAAGAAGCATTTCAAATTATTCAAAGTGGTTCTGCCATAGTTAACTTATCATAAATGAGGCTGGGAAATTCCTTTTATAGTTTCCATGATAGTATACTAATCCCAAACTAGCATTAAATGTATCTTACTGAAATCTATGTAATATCGGCTTCTTTAATTTTCTCCAGCTGTAATATTACTTCTTCTTTTCCTTCCTTGGGACTTAATGGTATCTTTTTATTGAAAGCCTCTCAGAGAAATTCTGTTACTTTTTTACCTACCAATTCTCATTCAATTTTCTAAAAGAAACACTGCTTAGAATTGCTTTCAGAGAAAAGGAGAAATTTGGATTTCATAATGTGAAGATCTTGCATTTATTTAGAGGCAAGGGGACCAAAGAAATGTATGCCTCATCTTTTATATGGTTGCTGGCTCTTTTAATTTCTCTAGCTTCATTAAATCCCCCAAAAAGACTTCCTGGAGTTCTTCATGTGGATTTTTTTTTAAAGGAGTTGTGCTTCTGTCACTGACATTTATGGATGTCCTTCACCATTCAGTCAGAACTGAAGAAGCTTCTTGGATGACAAGCAAAATGTCTTCGGGGTAAAACAAAGTTGAAAAAAAGCAACTTTGGTACAGTTTTGACTGAGGATTTATTGCATAATATTGGAAATCCTCAGAAGACCTGGCTCTGATGACTCACTTAGTTTTGTAGAAAAGCATGCAAATCTTGGGTTCATTAGTGCCTTGAAAATCCTCCCCCTGTCTTTTTAACTTTATTTTTTTATTTCTCTTTTAAATGATTTGAACAGGGATATAATAGCTTACATGTTTTTTAATGTTTTAATTTATCAACACCCAGAGTGGCTCTGGGAGGGGTAGGCACTCTCCAAATCTGATCTATAAGTAAAAATAAAATAAAGAAAACCATTTCTCTTTCCCTTGGAAACATTTTAATAATTTTCTCCCAATTTCTCTGTCAGATATTGCCTACGTATGATGCCCCAGGCACCAGAAGGGGT
>WNWU01013631.1:3639171-3665835 GCA_012654045.1 Ptyas mucosa | reverse complement strand
CACAATTGCCCACCCCCACCCTGTTGCTTTATCGGTGTAGGGGGAGTGTGTGTGTGTGTGTGTGTGTGTGCGCGCGCAAGTGCCGGAAACCAGAACAGCCGCCCAGTACACATGTATGTGGTGGGAAGATGATCTTCCAGTTTCCAGCACATGCATGCACATTGGCCATCTAGTCTTTGCATGTGCATACACACTAGAAACCAGAAGACCAGGTGGCCAATGCCCATGCGTGCATCAGATACCAGAAGATCATCTTCCCAGTGTGTGCTTGTGCACTGGGATGGCTGCTCTTCCAGTTTCTGGCACTCCAGCGTGCGTGAGGACCAACTGGCCAGCATGCTGTAACCCGGAAGAGCAACAGGCAATGGCTCATGTGCCCAGAGAGATGGCTCTGTATGTCAGTTCCAGCATGTGTGCCATAGGTTCACCATCATGGCCCTATAGCATTTCAGGCAAGTGGCTGTCCAGTCTCTTCTTAAAAGCCACCAGTGACGGAGTACCCACAACTTCTGAAGGCAAGTCTTTCCACTGGTTAATTGTCCTCACTGTTAGAAAATTTCTCCTCTCCTTGTTAAATTTCCATCCGTTATTTCCTGTCCTGTCTACTGGCACTTTGTAAAATAGGTTGACCCTCCTTCTTTGTGGCAGTCCCTCAAATATTGGAACACTGCTAGCATGCTACCTCAAGTCCTTGTTTTCAGTAGAAAAATACTTACTTTCCTTTTCTGTGTGCCAGTTTAAATGCCAAGAAGAATGATTTTTGCACTAACCTTTTTCTAAGTTCAAGCTGCTCTCATAGTACTGATAATAGTGCTTTTACTGCTTTTATGTTTTGACATTTTAATTGTAGGGATTATATGATATAAACTTTTAACAAATCATTTTGGCATGGCCTATCAGAGAAATGGGATATTAATGCTATAAGTAAACAAGTGTTCCTCCCTTGAGTCGTGCTGTGCTATCTCATATGCTGAGGGTTGGGGTGCGGGGAAATGCTTGCTCCTGGGATAGATGAGTTACAGCAGTGATGGGTCCACTATTCAGAGACCTAAGGTTGGTGTAAAGATCATTCTGAAGAAAAATATATCTATGAGGTTGCTAAGAAATGTACATTAACTGAATCATCAATCAGACAAGCGCTTGTTGAACTTCGACTTGCAAAAATAATAAAATGGGAATTGTAAAGGATATGTGTTCTGATTCAGATATTTGCCGGGGGGAGAAATTAAAGCCCCTTGCAACTTCATAAATGAACATCTCCAATGTTGTGATGTGAATCTGTTTCACTGCATAGGGGAGAGAATCTTTGCAAGCTTTCTTTGTATACCTGGCCAGATAATCATGCAAAATAGAAGCCACATATTTGTTCAAAACTAGGATATGTATGTATGTGTGTGTGTTTACTTGAACACTTTTGGGAGGGGGATGGAAATTTAATTTTGTGGTGTGCTTGCTTATTTTTATGAGTATTTTCATCTAGTTTCTGTTCATGCTATGTATTATATCTACTTCTTGCCTTAAAAAGGAAAAAAAATGTGTTATGGCTTTTCAGCCATAGATATCAGATAGACTTACAATTCCATGTAGGTTCTGGAGCTGTTGGTTATACATTCCTGCTTTGGGAAATAATAGTGATTCTTGCCATTCTGTTCCAAAGTGCAAAAAAACTCATCTGATGATTGGGTAGAACAGGTGACTTCAGAACCCCTTCAGGTTACATTCAGGGGTGAAATCCAGCAGGTTTTGACAGGTTCTGGAGAACCGGTAGCAGAAATTTTGAGCAGTTCGGACAACCGGCTAATACCACTTCTGGCTGACCCCACAGTGGGGTGGGAATGGAGATTTTGCAATATCCTTCCCCCAGGATTGGGGTGGGAATGGAAATTTTTGCAGTATCCTTCCCCTGCCATGCCCACAAGCCACACCATGCCCACTAAGTCACGCCCACAGAACTGGTAGTAAAAAAAATTGGATTTCAACACTGGTTACATTCCAGGATACTTTCTCATCCTTGCAGATCCTGCTGTAATCAATAAAACCCTAGAGCACCTATTCTTCCCTTTTTGTTTCTGTTTCTTTTTGCAGTGGATTTTCTCAAGCTATCTTTGTATTGTGGGTTTTCTGTTTTATAGGCACACTGACAATATGCCCAGCACCCCAAGATTCATTCTCACAAGAATAAGCAAATAAGGGCAACCTGCTGAGAATGAACCAAATGAAATACAAGTGGCAAATAAATCAAGAGCTGAAGATTACACTTATTCTAGATCTTTTTGATATTCCTTTTCTCCTAATTTCTAAGAGGTTTTTTTTCTGCCAAGGGAAGGGTTTGACAACTTACTAAAGATATGCATTTGAAGAAGGCTTTTAAAATTAAGCCAAAGTCTTAATTTCATCTACCTTCTTTCATAGGATAAGGTTTGGTTATTTGGTTTTCAAGATTCCAGATATGCTTACTTACCTGATTCTTTGGGAAAAGCCAGATGCCCAAAACCAGACACAATCTTTATGCTTGTCCATTGCTCAGCTTTCAGAATATTGGTAAAAATGTAGGGAAGAAAACAAGTTAAATAGTTCTTTAAAAGCATATTATACTCCTAAACAAATATCATGTTGAGCTTTGTTCTTATGAAGCACAGGGGGAAAGCAGGATAATTTAAATTCATCCTTATATCTATTGGATTTCCAGTTCAGAATATTTCTACCATTTCTTTTTCATCCATTTCCTTTTTTACTGAATTCCAATGTCTTACTTAAATCAATGAACTCTACAGCAATGAATTGTTTAAGGTTTCCCTAGTTGCCATTTCTTAGGACAAATACAGTATAATGCTTTCCCACCTGTTCAGGAACAGCTGTAGAATATATTAAGGTTGTAAAAGATACTTTCCTGAGATTATACCATGACCTCAGTTGTGCAAATACAATCAGGGGAACAATCAGGATGAAATGAAATAATGCTGTTTAATAACTAGTTTCTCTGGGCTCCCAAGAAATGGGGAAATATCCATGGACAGGATGAAAACAAGGCTGATAACTTGCTGTGAATGCTGAATGATGTTCTACAAATGATCCAGATATTTCCTAAAATCAGCCTGTGAATTTTGGTTGAAACTTTATTTGGATTTTTCCTTGAAAATATAAAGAAAGTCTTGGTGCAAGGCAATGTTATAAATTATATTCCCTGATTGTCAGGCATAAGAAACCAGGAATCAGAACACAGTTCAAAAGCACTATGAGTTTATTCTACACAGTCCCTACAAGAATCTGATCTACTAATGGTCAAGGCAAATTGGCACAAGATAGGAGTCAATAGAGAAGGTGGACTTAGCTCCCTTTTATGGGAATAGAGATTCCAGACTAATGATGCATTTGACTTCACTATCAGTCTGGTCATCTCCTACACTGATGGATGAAACTAAAACAATGAAGAAGCACATTCTGTATTGTTTCATCCCATTTGTTTGCATACTCCCAAGAATCAACTCAGGAATACACTTTCTTTTGTATTCTCTGCCCCAAACAAACAATCAGATTTGGTTTATTTCTTTTTCTCTTTTGAATTCAAAGAACAACTTAAATAACATGCTTCATTTTGCCCTATCCAATAAATGCATTTTCTCATGGTGATCTGTTTGGAAATAAAGTACTTTGTTTTGAAATTTTAATTGAAGATTTATTCAAAATGCATAACATTTGTTTGATAAAGTGCAATCTTCATAATAGCTTGCTATTATGAACAATAACTTGTTCATGTTAAGCACACATTATATATCTATGCATTTAAAACATTTCTGTGGTTTGGGATATTTGAATAACCTTCTGGGAGAGGTCACCAAGTGGAAAAAATGTATCCAGCATCTGGTCTTCACGGCACTTGGAAAACATTGTTGACATATTCTCTTTATTAAATTTGATAACCACATGAGCTCACATGTTTTCCTTTCTCTCCTAACCATTGGTTGCACAGATGAGAAGTACAGGCCTGGGAGATTTTTCTTTCATTATTACTGGCTGTCAGAGCAGGAGGTTCGAATCTCTAAAAATGCTTACTCTACAGTCATTATCTAATTTCTCTGGGGACTGTTTTATTTTTGGAACAGGAAACTGAAAAACATTACGTAGAATTTCTGGCCCAGAAGCTGCACACTTGGTTGATAGTTCTGCAGAAAGAATGGGAATACAAACAATTTCCGTTTCACGCAGATGCAATTATGGCTAGTGAATCTGGACTTTACTGAATAATAAACAATAAACATTAATGTGAAGCTCCGTTAAAAATACTTAGACTGACAATAAACTAACTCTATCCAGTGTTGTTGTGATTTATAAAAATGATTGATCTGAGTCTTTTACCCAAAAGGGGAATACAGAGAATTTGTAATCGTTTTGCACGAGGAGAAATAATTTTGTTTCTTCTGCTGATCAAATTCCCAGTCCTAGAACACTTTTTATAAACCAGGTGGACAACTTAGTCATATGGCCTCAATTCCATTTTTAAAGGTTCATAATCCTTCCTGAACAAAATTAGTTCAAAACCATTGGCATTTTCCCCACTTTCTTGAAATACACATAAAATTATAGCCTAACCCCTAGAATATATTGAATGTAAGATAAAAGATTTCCAAATTGCCTCTGAATTAATTGGGATAATGACTAATTACATTTTGGGAATGAAGTCATCATGGTCATGTATGAAGAGTTAAGACATAGCAGTTGTATGAAAACTAGTTCCATTCAACAAATTCAGATTTTATTCCTCTTTCAGTTTAAATATTGACCAGTCCAATAACTGGATACTTGGTATTTCTTTGTAATCTGTCAGCCTGATTCTGGATACTATTTATTTTTTTATTTTATTTTTTTCTATCTTTTTTTTTTTTGAAAAGTTTTACACAAAAAACATTTCTGTTATGGGGTTGGGTTTGCTTTTAATCTTTATTTCTATGTGCCTCTATGAGGTGTTTCCGGTTCCTGGGTGTTCCCTTTGAAGAGGCTTTATAAGCGTTGTTAGTTACTTTTACATGGTAATAAAAGCTTATCCGAAACAATTCCACCCCCAATATTCCCCCCACACTTTTTCCCTCCCCCCACCTCCCCAACACCCCTTCCCGCCCTCCCCCCCAGACTTTCCAGAGCAAAATACAGGGCATTTCAATTAGCAATCATAAGTTAAATTAAACTAACTATCCTTAAACTAACAAATCCCCTAAAAAACCTTAACTCCGCTATGAATAACATAATACATCTAAAATTTAACATTCATTCATAAGCTATTTGGTATTTTCTTGTCTGGTACTTATTTTGAATATAATCAATCCATCTTCTCCATTCCGATATATATCTTTCTTGTGAATAGTCCTTCAAATACGCTGAAATTTTCGCCATTTCCGCTAAGTTCACTACTTTCAGTATCCACTCTTCAATAGTAGGCAAAGAGTCCTTCTTCCAATATTGCGCAACCAGCAGCCTGGCTGCCGATATTAGATTTAGGATCAGTTTAGTCTCTGATGATGTACAATCCATTGTTATTCCCAATAAAAACAATTGCGGAGTAAATTTTAACCTTTTTTTCAAAATATTCTGCATCACCCACCAAATTTTTATCCAGAATGCTTTGATTTTCTTACACTATCCACTATATATGATAATAAGTTGCATCCTCACAATCACATCTCCAACATTTAGCTTGCAAAACATACATGATAATTATTTAGGATCTAAATGCCATCTATAAAACATTTTATAAAAATTTTCTCTTAAATTTTGTGCTTGCATAAATTTAACATTTCTAACCCAGATCTTTCTATCATCACTGATTCCTGAAAGTTTTGTGCCCATTTTATCATACAATCCTTACCCAATTCTGTTTCCGAATCTATTTCCAATAATGCGTTATACAACCTTTTAATATGCCTTAGGCTTTGATCTCTAATCTGTTTTACCAAATTTTCCTCATTTTGCATAACACCAATTTTTTGATCTTCCCTCCATCTGGCTTGGAGCTGGCCACACTGAAACCAAGTATAAATTATCCCTTCTTCTTTCAATACATGTAAAGATTTCAGTTGCAATTTGCCCCTTTCCATAAAAAGGAACTCTTTATAGAGTTCTATACTTGTTTTTGTTCTATACTTATATTTTCTATTCCGTGTCTGGGATTTGTCCATATAGGTATTTTATAGTTTAACTTATGTTGATACTTTTTCCAAACCCTCAACAAAGCATTTCTAAGTATGTGACCTTTAAACACTCTATCCACTTTTTTTTTCATATAACAAGTAAGCATGCCATCCATATAACAGATCATAACCTTCTATATTTAACATTCTCTCTTCAGTTAAATTAAACCAATCACTAATTTGTGATAAAACAGCTGCTTCATAGTACAATCTTAAATTAGGTATTTTAAGACCTCCTCTCTCCCGTATATCCTGTATAATTTTCAATTTTATTCTTGTTTTTTTTCCCATCTCAAATAAAAGTATTAACCTCTTTCTGCCACTCCCTCAAGTTTCCATCTTTCTTAAGCACTAATAACATTTGGAACAAAAATAAAAACCTAGGTAACACATTCATTTTTATTACTGCTATCCTTCCCAATAAGGATAATTGTAACTTTTTCCAGTTTTCCATTTCTTTCTGCACTTTTTGCCAAAGGACTTCATAGTTGTTTTTAAATAATTTCGTATTTGAGGCTGCAATATAGACTCCTAGATATTTAACCTTTTTAGCTATTTCAAACCCCGTTATTCTTCCTAAGTCTTCTCTTTGGGATATGGACATATTTTTGGTTATCACCTTTGTCTTGTGTTGGTTTACTTTAAATCCAGATACCTTACCATATTGACCTAATATATCCAGCATATGTGGAATAGATTCTATAGGTTGAGATAAAGTAACAACCAAGTAGTCTGCAAATGCTCTTAATCTGTAATCTTGCTGTCTAATTACAATTTCCTTTATTTTATCCGAATCACGTATCTTATTCAATAAAACTTCTAAAGTTAAAATAAATAGCAATGGAGATAAGGGACAACCCTGCCTTGTTCCTTTCTCAATTTTAAAAACATCTATTAAACCTCCATTAACTATTATTTGTGCTGTTTGTTTCTGATATATTGCTCTGATTGATGATATAAAATATTCTCCAAAATGCATTTTTTCTATTATCTTAAACAGAAATTGCCAATTCAATCAATCAAATGCCTTCTCTGCATCCAAAAATATAAATGCTGCAGGGACTTTTTTTTCAAATATTCCAGTAAATTTACAACTTGTCTAACATTATATTTCATTTGTCTCCCTTTTATAAACCCTGATTGGTCACTATGAACTGTTTGTTGCATAACTGGCATTAATCTATTCTCTAATATCTTGGCAAAGACTTTATAATCAGTGTTCAAAAGTAATATTGGCCTACAATTTTCAGGTTTAATACAGTTTTGGTCTTCCTTTGGAATCAGTGAAATAAAAGCTGTCCTCCAAGAGGGTGGGACTCCTCTACCTAATTGAATTTTGCAAAATAAAACTATAAGCGATTCTACCATTTCAGACTGTAAATTCTTATAGTAAACAGCTGTTAATCCATCTGTTCCCAGAGCTTTACCTGTTTTTAACTATTTAATTGCTGCAATAATCTCCTCAGAAGTTATTGGCTGGTTCAGCCCCTCCCTCTGTTCTAACATTAATTCAGGAATATTCTCACCCTTTAGGTATTTATCTATATACATACCTTGAATTGAATCACTAGCATATAGCTTTGTATAAAATTCTAAGAAGGCTTTTTTAATCATATTCTGTTGATAAACTTCCTTACCTCTAAATTCTATCTTATCAATAACTCGTGATTTTTGTTTTTTCCTCAACACATAGGCCAACCACCTACCTGATTTATTAGCATTACAAAATGTATTATGTTTAGCATATTGTAAACTAGTTGCCACTTGGTCAGCCATAATCATATTAAATTGCTGTCATAATATATTTATATTTTCTTTTACTTTCTTATCTCCTGGATTAATTATAAGTAATTGTTCTTTCTTTTTTATCTCCTTCTCAATCTCTTTCTGCTTCTTTTGCTGTTTTAATCTATATTTATTGTTCATATGTATTAAAGTTCCCCTCATATAGGCCTTACTTGCATCCTATACCATTTCCATAAAAGTGCCCTTATACATATTAGTAGCAAAAAATTCTTTCATTTGTTTTTTGAGCTCATTCACATTTTCTTCATATCTAAATAAATTTTCATTTAACCTCCAGGACCTCCTTTCTCCCCTTTCCTGTTCCAATTCCACCCAAACCGGACTATGATCAGTTAAAGTTCTTGGACTTATCTTTGTCTTCTTCACCCTAGAAAGGAAATCATTTGTAATTAGTATAAAATCAATCCTGGAGAAAGATTGATGTCTATTGGAAAAAATGTAAAATCTCTTTCCTCAACATTCCGTACTCTCCAAATGTCTCTTAGTTCCATATCTTCCACCATATCAAAAAAAGATTTAGGTAGTTTCACATGTATTGAAGTCTTTGACAAGCTTTTTTTATCTTTCTGTGTATCTATTACTCCATTCCAATCACCCATTAATATAAAAGATTTATAATCTCATTGTATTATTTTGGTATGTAAAAATTTATAAAATTTGTCTTGTTGTTGGTTAGGTGAATATATTCCAATTAAGAGCATTTTTCCATTCTGAGTTAATAATTCAATTGCAATATATCTATCTTGAGTGTCTGCCTCAACTAAGTTAGCTTATAATCCCTTCTTTACATATATAACTAAACCATTTTTCTTCTCTGATGTTGATGCCTCAAAGTGTGTGCCTAATCTTGAGTTTATCAAATATTTTTGGTCTGATAATCTGATATGTGTTTCTTGCAAACAAATAACATCATTCTTAAATTGTTTCAAATAGTGAAATATTTTCTTTCCTTTTTGTGGTGAATTTAAACCATTAACATTCCAAGATAGGAATTTTGCCATTTTTGGCCCTTGAAGCTTCAAGAGCATCCACTGAATATCCTCCTCCATCTTACTCTTCAGTCTAGCCCCACCCACTGCTTCTGTTTTTTGGACTTCTTGAGGTAAAACTTGAGACTGTTGCTCTTTTAGTTGTTGTTCTTGATGCTTGTAAGTTGTTCTTGTCAGTTGTTGTTCTCTTGGTTCCTCTGTCTTCTTGAGTGGTTCAAGAATTGGGGATGGGCCCCCAAATTGCACTAAATCTTTTTCCATAATGATTCCTCCAGCTGCAACTTCAGCATAGGCTTGTATCTGCTTTCCACCTTTCTCTTGTTGTAACATCTCCTTTTTCTCCACCCCCCCCCCCAGTGAGAATGGGTATCCAGCCTTTAAAACATTGACATGAAAATCTTTCGCCTTCCAGACTGTATTTAAATGGTATCTTTCTCCACCAGGAATTCATTTACCAGGAATCCAAAGTCCTTTCTATCTCTTAACATTTTGGGAGGGATCTCTTTCAGAACCACTAATTCTTGTCCAGCACTTGAACCTTGTTCTTGTAGGAAGCTTGTAAGATATCATTTCTGATCCTCCTGGTTGTGAAATAAATCACTACATCTCTTGGCAACTGCCTTTGTCAACCCAAGAATTAACCCTGTAGATTTTGTTAATTTGGATTGCCACATCTTCTGATCTTTCTTTAATTTTCTCTGCTATAGCTTCAGCACAAATGTCCTTTAAATTTTCACGGCTATCCTCTTTTAGCCCTCTCAATCTCAAAGCAAATTCCATAGATCTGTATTGTAACATAACCAGTTCATCATCCACCTTCTCTGTTTTAGTCATAATTTCTCCTACTTTATTTTCCAAATTCAAATTGGCTTCATTAATTTCTTCTACTCTCTCCTCCAATTTTTTGCCAGTCCTGAGACTGCTAGAATAATATCTTGTCTTATTTCATTATGCTTTTCTTCAACAACATCTTTAATTGCTATTATATCTTCCGCAAATTCTTTAAGTTTCCCATCCATGATTACTGTTTGATCATTCATGGCTGCAGTTTGATTATTCATGGCTTCTTTTATAAATTCCTTAAGTTCTTTCAAAGAAACCTCCTGGCTCTGTGGATCCACTGGAAGTTGTGTTTTCTGTGTCACTACTGACACTATTGGAGAGCCTCCTCCACTTTTAGGAACTCCTAGCTTAACTTGCTTAGAAGCCATCTTATTCTAAAAAATCTTTTCCCCTCTTTTCCCTCTTTTTACATCTTAATCACCATCCTTGCTACAATCTATATGCTACTAAAACTCTGAGCATGCCCTTTAACCTTTTTTGGCTGATTCTATATTTGTTTAAGTTACCAGGGTTTTATATGAGAGATGGGTGTCTATATAAATGTTAAGCATAAATAAGCAAGCAAGCAAACAAACAACTAAAATGCTTATTTGTCAGACCCAAAGGCACTATCCAGATCTCCAATTGAAGATTATTTATTTTATTTTATTATTTATTTATTACACATACAGCTTATATAGCTACCCAACGAACATGTCGGTGACACCTTATTCCAGAGAGTTTGATTCTGGACTCAAACTGGGGGCCATTCAGGTAAGTCCTTCATTGTATGCCTTATACTCTTGCTGGAGGGGTCTTCATACATTCTCCGAAAGTGGAGTTCCCAGGTTGTAGGAGGTTTATGGACATCTAATGGGGTATGAATTCTGTCAGAATGACTAGTTATTAGATGCCAGAATAGAGAAGAGTCCTTCTCTCTGGTCTAAGACTGTAATAATACATTGTTGTTGATTCCAGAGACTTGGTTTTCCCTACTATGCAGAGGAACCTTCGACATTCCCATTTAGGATGTGAATGCTGGATAATAGAATTCATTTGAATAACAGGCCTTCAGATATACAACCCTACCATGGGATAATACAAACCTTGTCTTACTGAGGTACAAAGTCTAGTGAAAAGCCAAGGCATGCCTTTGCTAAGTTGTCTCATCTGTTTTTACTTATCTCAATCTTGCTTTGCCATTAATCTCATTTTATAGGATGCTACTTCATAGAGAGATTTTCCTTGTGGGTCTCCCTAGAATTGATCATGCTGAGGAATTTTCTGGTGTGGCTGTTAACATGTCCTGATCACAGATAGCTATAACGCTACCCCCTATCTCCAAATACCCTCCCTATCTGCATAGACTAATATACGGTGGTAATTAATGGAAGAGCATGGTTGGATCTCACCACAACCAATGGAAGGCTGTCTAGATGTCATCATAAGGTAGACTTATTTGAGAGTCAACCAGAATCCTGTTGTATAGAATTATGCAGTGGTGAAATCCATTTTTTTTTAGTTCTGGTTCTGTGGGTGTGGCTTGGTGGATATAGCTTGGTGGGCAGGGCAGGGGAAGGATACTGCAAAATCTCCATTCCCACCCCACTCCCGGGGAAGGTTACTGCCAAATCTCCATTCCCACCCTACTCCAGGGGAAGGATACTGCAAAATCTCCATTCCCATCCCACTCCAGGGGAAGGATACTGCAAAATCTCCATTCCCATCCCACTGTGGGGCCAGCCAGAGGTGGTATTTGCCAGTTCTCTGAATTACTCAAAATTTCCGCTATCAGTTCTCCAGAACCTGTTAGAACCTGCTGGATTTCACCCTTGAAATTATGTCTATGGGAAAGTGGTGGAATGTAGTCTGGATTCACAGGAGAGAGGTGCTGCAATTGAGATAGGAAAGGGACAATGAAACTTAGTTTGGTTGGGAGAAAGAGAGTTAAGAAAACTCTTCCCTAGTTATTCTAAGAGTATATCTAAAGTAGTGCAAATACCATAGTTGTTTCAGTTTGGCAAGATTTGGCAAGAACAGAAACTACTGAGAAATAACTCTAAATGTCTTTCTTGGTTCTTGGGGCATAACAGAAACCCTCAACCAGGACATGAAACCAATACCCTTTCCTACCAGCCCTAATATACTAGTGGCAGTCTTCTCTCCCTCTCTACATGACCCTCATTGGAGGCTTGGAGTTCCTTACACCAGAGATCCAGAGAAAGGAAAGGAACTTTGCATTCTCAGCAATGGCAAGCACATAGTCTGCAATCTACTGATTTATGTAATGATGGTCCTTGTGGATTGCCATATACAAAAGGTCATTACAGTTCATTTTCATTAGCCAAAGCTAATTTTCATCTTCTTGACATTTTGTAATGGACTACACATCCTGGTCACACACCCAGGAATTGCCATTTTATGTCACCCATGGTGTTTCCTTAAATTCCAAATGTACTAATAGATATATTTATTGCAGATATCACCTTGAGATGTAGAAGATGGAATTAATCAGAAGATTAAATGTAGAAGTCAATAAATCAGTGTTATAAATAAGACTTTAACTGCTTAGAAATTTTTTAAAAAGTTCCATTTCTGTCCCCAGTGTTCAAAGTAAGAAAACAAAACAAAACAAAAATAGAAAATGTCATTTTCATGGCCTGGCATTCAGAGGTGGAGGGAATCTTGCATATATTAAACTGTGGGATCTTTTGTGCTCATTGAGCACTGGTTGTTTTCTTGCAGACGTTTCATTACCAAACTAGATAACATCATCAGTGCTATATAGTTACCTATTGTACATATTAAGTTGACTAACATTGAGAATTCTTCAAATTTGAACCTTGCAGGAAATTGGATTTAACTTCTTAGGTTCTTGTAGCAAAATTGTGCAAATATTTCTCTCCCTCTGTGTGTATAAAGTATATTCAAGAGCAAAACAGGAGAAAGATCTATTTTCTTTGTAGTTATTTCCCCTCTTTGTTATCCCTTTCTTAAAATGGTCATTCACATGACTTTGGTTTATTTCTTCTTTAGCCTCCTTAGCTGCCCTAGTTTGCCATTATTTTTTTGCTTGCTAAAAAGGCAACTGCACTCAATACTTATTGGGAAATAATTTATTATGTTTTCTTTATTCACGGGGATTCTGTGATGCTTCCCAGCTCTTCAACACTATAAAAATAAACACTGGGAGGGCTTTCCCCTTTATGCAGAGATTGCAAGCTGCTGCTTGCTGAATTTCCTGTAGGGATGCTTTGTTACTCAGCTACCATATGCTTTCAATTGTCACTAAGGTACTTTGTGTTGGGGTGATGAGATCAATATTTGCCACATAGCTGTGACATAAGTCAATGGCAAAGTAGTATTGTAGCTTTCTTAACAATTTTCTTAAATTCTCCTTCACTAAAGCATTCCTTTTTAGTGACATTGCCAATTAGTTGGCAGACGTACGAAACAGAATCTGCTCATTGGTACCCTCATCCTACATAATTGCAAAAATATCTTCAGTGCAAGTTTTTTTCTCAGTTCCTGGCTTCCTTTGATTGAATGATTTATTGATTATGTTCCTCCAGGTCATTGTTGACTCTTAGCAACCACATAGAGATTTTATCTATGACAATCTGTTGCTAATGTGGTCTTTCAGGTGTTTCCCATGGTACACTCATTGCTGTTGTAACTGAATCTATCCATCTTGCTGTTGGTCATCCTCCTCTCTTTCCTTCTACCTTTCTTAACATTATAGCCTTGTCCAGAGGACTAAGTCTTCACATCATTAATCCAAAACAGGCTAATTTGACCCTAGTCACTTGTACTTAGGTGAGAACTCTGGAATGATTTCTTTGATGATCCATTGGCTTGTTTTCTTAAATGTCCATGGTATTCTCAAGAGTCTTCTCCAACACCAAAATGAAAAATCATTAATACTATTTCTATCTGGCTTCTTCAAAGACCATTCTTCATGTTTTAATGATGCTGTCTTTTCTGTCTACAGGAAAGCAAAAACACATGTTTCTAATAATTCTGGATTTCCTTTTTTTGTACTTCAGCTACCAAGGACAATATCCTCAAATGTGTCTATCCAAACTTTCTGTAACCAGAGCCATTGTTCTAAAAATTTTAAAAACTACCATGGGGTATATGGGACATATCATTGGTGCTATCAACAGAAATGGTGGAATTAGATTTGGGGGTGAGGACTTCCCCCATCTTTAATTTGGAACATAGATTTTTTTTTAAAGATACCATTTTAATTAAGAATATTGTAGGTTCAAGACATAATATTGTAGGAACTAGTGATAGTGATAGAACCTATCAGCTATATCAAGGTAAATTTGGATAACAATAGAAGCTATAACATGGTATACAATCTGTCTGTCTGTCTGTCTGTCTAAGTATTACTTATCTAGCTATCATCTATCCAGCTATCTATCTATCATTTTTATTTATCATTGTTGCGTATACCATTATTGTATCCTAAGCACTAATAATTTGTACTGGTGTCTGGTATTGTAACCAATAAAAATAATTCTTCTAGCTTTATAAAAGTGCTAAAAAATAGTTTAAGGGACTTTCTAAATCTCAAAAGATTAGACTTCAAACATGGTATGAACGAGTCTATCCAAAAAGTAAGAATTTAATAAGGGCAGGTTTATAAATTTTAGTATAGCTATTCTGGTACATGGAAACACTAAGTGTCTCTGATTGCACAAAGCAACATGGATTGTGATCAGATATTCAAATAATAGGGTGTTTCTCTATGCACAGCTCATAACATCAGCATTTCCAGCTTGAACTAACACCTAGACAATATAGGGATTGGCAAAAACAGGGAACAGGTTGTTGGAAAAATACCTTTCTCCTTCGTTTGCCATCTGGGTGGTGAGGTTAAGATCCATTCCTCTACTTAGTCAGGACATGGATTAAGAAACCTACAAAATGCTATATTTAGAGTTTGCAGTGCTTTGGTGAGATATGCAACTATGTGTTAAATAATATTCCAGATGAAGGATCCCAAATATACATACAAACAAGCTTATATAGTCAGTTTCACACAAGGCATTTCAAAATAGTGCAATCGCATTGGATGGGCGGACAGTATTTGGTCATTTATACATTCCTAAGCAAATGGAAATGCCCAAAATATTTTTCTTTGTACATGTGTATCACAACAGTAGCATTTCCATAGCAACTTGCAATAGACATTCTCATTGTGCAATTCTAGCACATTCATATTTAATCCTTGCACCCACATAAAGAGAGTGACCATTTGCTTATGAGATACAGATGCAGATTAAAAGAGCTGGAAAGGACCTTGCAGGTCACTTAGTCCAACCCTCCACCCCCACCCAAGCTGACCTACACCATTTTTGACAGATGGCAGTCCAGTCTCTTCTTAAAAGCTTTCAGTGATGAAGCTCCCACAACTTCTGAAGGCAAGTTAATGCTGTTTCAGCCAAATTATTTGGCTCAGGCTAAAATTCTTTATTAGGTCTGAATTATGCATGAATCCCACAAATTTATCTGGGTTCCTTCCTCTCTTACAGGATAAAATAGAGATGGAGAACCCCACAGACCACAATAACCTGAATTCAAACCAAGGGACCAAGAAGAGAATCAATAAGGGTTGCCAGTGAAATATAAAGGTTACCCATGTGAGATACCTTCAAAATGTGAACCAACTGCTCAACTGTCTCCACAGTAATAAGAATGGTTGCAATCTCCAAATAATCCAAAGTTTCAGCCACTTGTTTTTATTGGCAAAAGTCCTTAGAGAAATTTTCTTACTAATAAGAGCCCAAGTGTTGTGCTATTGCTGATGCTGGTACTGATACTGGCACTCCTAAACATTAAAAGAAGCGAAAGTTAACAATACATTTTTCATCTGGAAAGAAAGGAGAATCAGAGTGAAAATTAGTAAAACCAGTCTGACCACCTTTATTGTAAGGTTCTGGAAATGCATCTAACAAAAAGAGAGGGGGGGTATTTAATTATTTTCTTAAAGGAATATCATCACTGCTATTCAGGGGAACAATCTGGAAGGGAGAAATACAGTCTGACTTATGACCATAATTGAGTCCAAAATTTCTGTTGTTAATCAAGACAGATGTTAAGTGAACTTTGCCCCATTTAATGACTTTTCTTTCCAGAGTTATTAAGTGGATTACTACAGTTGTTAAGTTAGTAACAGAGTTCTTATGTGAACTGGTTTTCCCATTGACTTTGCTGGTTATAAGGTTGCAAAAGGTGATCACATGACCCCAGGAAATTGCAACCATCATAAATACCATATTTTTCAGAGTATAAGACGCACCTCCCCCCCCCAAAAGAGAGTGAAAATTTAGGTGCGTCTTATACACCAAATGTAGCCCTGCCCACCCACTGGCCCCCACCCTTTGGCCTGTGCCTCACAGCAGTTACCTCCTTGCAAGCAAACAGCAAGAAAAAAACAGCTCCTTTCAGCTTCAGCATAGACCAATTAGCACAAGGTGATCAGCCTCCTGAATCTCAGCTGATTTGCTTTCAGCTGTTTTGCATGGAAATAATTGGAATATTCATGTTCATATTGATTAATATACAAAAAAGATAGTTATATAACTAATTGATTTATATTAAAATGTTGAATTTGTATTAAACAATTGTAATATTACACAATTAACCAATGTGAGGATGGATATAAAAATAGATGACAATGGGAAGCGGTATAATATAGAATTGAAGGGAAAAATTGAATTTGATTAAGATTAGAGATGAGGATGAAGGGTAATATTGTTTTTTTAAAAAAAATAGATGAGGAATAAATATGGCAAAAAGGAAATATAGAAATTGTAAATTTAATTAAAATGACTAAACACTGTTTAAATTTGTGAACCAGCCAAATACTCTGTTCAAAGAAAATACATTGTATGTTTGTATGTGCGTTTGTCTAAAAAATAAAAAAAAACTTAAAAAAAAACTTTAAAAAAAGTAGCTGCATTTTATATTCTGGTGCATCTTATACTCCAAAAAATACAGCACATACCAGCTGTCAAGCATCCAAAATTTGATTATGGGAATGCTGCAATGGTTGTAAGTTTTTCACCCTCTTTCCAGTGCTTTGGAAAATAAATTGATCCCGTCTTCTTTGTGGCAGCCCCTCAAATATCGGAATACTGCTTTTTTTTTTTTTTTTTTGACAAAAGCAACTTTCATTGTGAGAACAGAAATGGATAAAAGATTAACTTCCCCAGTAGCACCCTACAATCAATGCACATCTTTCAAAGGAACAAAGGAATGGTTTTCAGGAAATCTATGGCACAAAGTTTGACCTTCAGTTAGGAGAAGTTTATCCAGTTTACCTAAATTTATTTATTTATTTGTCAAGAACTTATTAGGTAATAAGTATAAACATGGATTGGATAAATAAAATAGATACAAATAGAGGAAACGTTAGGACAGGGATAGTAAGCATGCTGGTGCTCTTATGCACGCCCTTTACAGACCTCAGCTCAGCCTGTTTCCTTGAAATGATCAAATCCTACATTACTTATTTAGTTTATTTATTATTTTCTTTTTAGTCATCTGTTACCTTAAGTGATTATTCATGCATTCTCAAACATAGTCCATAAGACACATTTGCTTGTAATCTGTTAGTGATGTAAGTGGTCCTAGTGTGATTTAAGTGTGATCCATTAGTCAGAGCAACATAGTAATCTGAGATGCCAGTCTGTGATTATTGCTGAGCTTCCTCTCTATTCTCTGTTTCATTAATAGCCAAAGTTCATCTGTTTTTGCTAGAAGGATGATAAATGGGCAAGGGCATACCTCTGTGTATTGCATTTTGATCTAATGGTTTGGTCTAATGGTTAAGGCAGAAAGCAAGATACCCTGAGTTCAATCCCCACCTTAGTCATGAAAACCAGCTGGTTGACCTTGAGCCAGTCACTCTCCATTCATCTGACCTCACAGGGTTAGAATAGGACAGGACAGGACAGGACAGGACAGGACAGGTCAGGACAGGACAGGACAGGACAGGACAGGACAGAATAACTTTATTGTTACTTTAAATGTACACTAATGGGCATACATTAAAATGAAATTTCATTGCATACAGCTCTCAAAGGGTCTCCATCTCCAATATACACTACATAAACAAGGGAAAAATATAAATAAATAAATAAATAAATAAATAAATAAATAAATAAATAAATATGCATATAGCCACATACTGCACCCACATATATTATACGACACAGAGAAACAACACAGTCTAGTTTGGATGTATAAATAATGTTGTGGGGAATATAGGAGTGGGATGGTGGATTGAATATGTTCACCTCTTGAGTCATTTGTTAATGAGTTAAGGAGGCAATACAAATAAATACAAATAAATTTTCTCTGTGTCCTAAACAATTGACAGATTGAAAAATAGTTTCCACCAATCCAAAAGTCCACAATTTGCAAGTTGTGCAGTTTAGCCAGTTGTACAATACTAAAAGGATACCGCTGAGATTAAACAGATCTGTGCTCTGGAATAAGTAGCAATGTGCTACTTATGTAAAACATATGGGTTTAAATAAGGAATGTTGTTTATTAAGCTGATTGTATCGCCGGTGTTTAACAATTACATACAAGAGCAATTCTTGCAAACAATGAAAATTATAACGGTTTGAAAATAGCAAATCAGCTTTGCAGATCATGACTGCCAGAATTTAGGAGTCTAATTTAAAAGCCAAATGCCAGAGTTTCATATACAGATCCAGGAAAATAAGTGGGAAGATTTCACACAATCATATACATATGTATTCAGAAGGATTCCCTATGGAATTGAAGTCTCCTTACATTTGCCTCCTTACATTTGCCCTCTAAATTTACCACAATGAAGAAACAAGCTTTATTATTATTATTATTATTATTATTATTATTATTATTATTATTATTTATATGCCGCCCTTCTCCGGAGACTCAGGACGGCTTACAATGCGTTAAGCAATAGCCTTCATACTTTTGTATATTTTATACAAAGTCAGCTTATTGCCTCCACAATCTGGGTCCTCATTTTACCCACCTTAGAAAGGATGGAAGGCTGAGTCAACCTTGAGCCTGGTGAGAATTGAACTTGCAGTAATTGCAGGCAGCTGGATGTTAAATGCTGCCTTAGTAGGAGGCATTAGCGTCCTATGCCACTCAGGCTCTCTTTTTCAAGGATTAGCAATTTTTCCAACCTCCTACCCATCCCAAATGGGCCCATTATTTCAATATATTGAAAATGAGAGTTATTTTTCTCTTTCCCTTTCCCCTTTACTTCGACAGGATCTTTGGTGAGGTGCGGTGGAGGCAGGGATGGGCTTCAAAAATTTTAGCAAGGGGTTCTCTGCCCAGTTTCTGGGTGGGCGTGGCCATGGTAGGCATGGCCTAGTTGGCCTCCTGCACCATGGTGGTGGTGGGGGGTGTTTTTCCCTCCCCAGGCTCCAGACGCTTTTCTCGAGCCTCCGAGAGGGCAAAAACAACGTCCCCAGGCTCCAGAGGCCCTCTGAAAGCTGGAAACATTTCCGGCCTTCCCAAATTTCTGGTAGGCCTGTTTTTCGCCCTCCCCGAGCCTCCACATACACCCTGCACTTACCTGCATCCAAAATGGGCCATGTGGGAATTCCTGGGAGGGATGGGGTGGGAGGAGCCACCCAGGAGTGGGATTTGAGGGTTCTCCAAACTGCACAGAATCTTAGCTAGAGGTTCTAGCTAAACCTCTGCGAAACCCCAGCAGCCCACCCCTGGCTGGAGAAGTGAAACTCCAAAATATATTCGCCTTGATAAAGAAAGGAAAAGGTCCAACCCATTCTGGGATCTGACCATGGTAATAAGCATTGTGAATAATTTTCAAATAGTTTGAACAACTAGTTGGATGTAGTAATGAATTCCCCTAATTAATGCTCAGTTTTCTTATCTCTTTAAACCAACTGGTGAGTAATGCTGAAACAATGACCTTACTATTTGCTACTTGTATAGAGTAAGGAAGTTGACCTTGATGGAGATGTGTGAGCTTGATTATCAATGTGATGAATAAAAATATAGATCAACACTAGGCAGACAGTGCTCATACATGGCTTAGATTTAGACATCTCCTAATCCACAAGGGTATAAATAAGGGGAGGAGACTCAGCATTATCAAACATAACAAGATTCTGTTATTAAAGTCTTCCTGCTGAGTTTATCTCTTAATCTGGATTATCTAACAATGCTGACACAATTAGACTATGTTGGACATAGATAACATCTCTATGTATATTCTGTTAGGTAATATTCTAAGAGCCATGGTGGCGCAGTGGTTAGAATGCAGTATTGCAGGCTAATTCTGCTGACTGCCAACTGCCCAGCAGTTTGGCACTTCAAGTCTCAAGGTTGACTCAAGGTTGAGAACCCAGATTGTTGGGGGCAATATGCTGACTCTGTAAACCATTTAGAAAGGGCTGTAAAGCATTGTGAAGTGGTATATAAGTCTAAGCGCTAGCGCTAGCGCTATACTATACTAATCATTATAAACCATTTATCTGCCCCCGTAACTTGATTTTCTGCCTGGTATAAGATCAGTTCTTTTCACGAAATGGATAATTTAAAAAAATCAAAATGCTCAGTCCTGAGGAATGAGCGATCAAAACAGTGATAATGACTTAATGCTGTTGCAAAGGAAAGGGTTTATATAAGCAATTTGAGTTTTAAAGATGCGGGTCATGAACTGAAAGCAATGTACTGACAATAAATACATTGGGAAATGTAATTGTTTTGGTCTGTGTTATATAAAATCAGGTTACAGTGCCAGATCAGCTTTATAAAGATGATGTATTTCATTCACAAGAACATTCAGATCCACTAGTGTTTCAAAATGAATAGATAGATAGATAGATAGATAGATAGATAGATAGGGGGGGGGGAAGAGGGGGGAGGGGAAAGAGAGACTAATTAGTTCCAGGAAATAATAATAAAATATGGTTCCAGCATTTTGGCCCATAAATAGAAGTGTCTTCCTAATGAAGCCAATTCAAACATTTTTTTAAAAAGTCCTGTTTTTGGATTCAATGAAAAGTATGTTGAGATCTTTTTGAACATTGATTCTAACACCCATTGCCATTCCATGTAGTGCTGTTCTCTCTCTTTCCCTCTAAATTTCATCTAAATTTCATGGCTAGGACATCATTGCATAAATAATAGCATCATATTGGATTGCAAGATATTTGGCTCATTGCATTGGCTTTACCACGGTTAGACAAAGTCATACCATCAGCTTCAGCATAGCATCATTTTGTTTACTTAGAAGTTTGATGACATGGCCCTGCTAATTCTGATTCATAGATACCTTAGGAAGAGGACTGAAGGAGCAATAGTACTAAAATATTGTGTTATACTTTCCTGAACATTTATGTCATTATTTGGGAGACACTTATAGTAGATGTGCTTGTGAGGTGTTCTTTGGATTTCATCAGTTCCATCACTCATCATTTGTATTGAGGAACTGACATATACATGCCTTTTAGGATAATCTACGTTCAGTGCAATTGCAATATGCAATGCAATCAAATATATTTTTAATGTCCATATGCAGCTTTCTCAATTAAGGTGTTTTTTTTTTTAAATCAACAACTTTAAGATATGTGGACTTCATATCCAGAATTCCCCAGCTCGCTTGCAGGGAATTCTGTGACCTGAAATCCAAACATATATCTTAAACCTTTCCCAGGAATAATATTATTAGTGTTGTTTTCCTAATGCATCTAGCTTGATATTCATGCATCAGTCAAAACCTCTGGAGGCAACCTGTTGGAAATGTAAACAAAATCAGGGAACATATTACCACCTGTGGTGGACGTGCTCCAAAGTAAAACAATATTGGAGTAAAATTAGAATATATTTAGAAGAGATAACCAAACGGCGTATAGAGATCAAGCCAGAACTATTTTTGTTGGGAATTCTTCCAGGGACATATGACAAAGAAATACAAACATAATTATACATATTACAACAGCAGCAAGAATAATATATGCACAAAATTGGAAAAATAATAATATACCAACAGAAGAAAATTTGATCAGAAAAGTTTTGGAGTGTGCAGAGATCGACAAACTCACAAAAGAAATACAAGATAAGGAAGAAACAGAATACTACATGGTATGGGAGAAATGGTATGAATGGTTAGAGGAGAGATATAAAGGGCAAGGAAAGATTAAATGAGGAAGACACAGGAGTTGAAACGTAGTAACAAACAAGTGGAAATGGAACTGACACAATGTATGATCGAAATTGAGTACATTTATATATATATATATATATAACAATATTAGAATCATATGTATAAATAATAAATTGAAATAAGGGAGAAAAATGGATATATAAGAAATGATTACTGATGTGGAAATGTTGTAAAGAAGAAAATTGTAAAAAAAATTGTTTTTAAAAAAATTGTTTAATATATATATATGGGTATGTAAGTTTTCACGGGTATATATGTGTGTACAATTAATATTTCGGGTTTCTTCCCGTGTAATTGTGGACATGTCCTTAAAAGGACAGTAGCAACATTTCGACAAAATCACATTTGTCATCTTCTGGCTGATGTTTTCAGTTTGGTTCTTATGCCATAAGAACCAAACCGAAAACATCAGCCAGAAGATGACAAATGTGATTTTGTCGAAAAGTTGCTACTGTCCTTTTAAGGATATGTCTACAATTACACGGGAAGAAACCCGAAATATTAACTGTACACACACACACACACAAACACACACACACACACACACATAAAAGAAGAGCTTGGACAGCCATTTGTCTGAAATGGTATGTGTTTCCTGCTTGAGCAGGAGGTTGGATTAGAAGACCTCCAAGTCCCTTCCATCCAAGGTTTTTTTGTTATTTTGTTAATACTTGCATCTCAAAATTCAGGGGTGTATGAGGCTAAGAATGTTCTAATCTGAATGCTAATTTGGAAAGTGAAAATTAAATCAGGTCATTTAAAAGTGCAACAAAATGAATTTCTTCTGGATCTCTGCTTGAGATTCGGCTGGTTTAAAATATGTACTGGGTATGCCAAAAATGGTCCAGATTAGTTGTTTCTTAACAATCACATTTATATATCTGTTTAAGTAAACTGATTCATTATTTGGCAGGTGCTTTGGCCAAATTCAGCAGCCAGAAAGACAAGCTGCTTCTTTGGAAACAGAACATCAGAGAGATACACCCTGTTTTTAAGATCTCTTTTATTTAAACAACTGGCAAGAGTCAAGGAAAAGTGTCAGCAGTGAATCACTATCTTATTGGCAGATACCCTCCCTGGAAAATGCTCACATTAAACTTCAAGAATATCTTGCACAAGATCAGAAAGGCAGATATTATGTAGGATCTCATTTTCCCCTTTAATTCCCAAAAGGGAAAGGGGAAAAGCATTCTTCTAAAGCTTCCAATTCCAAAGATCTAAAGTTCTCTGAGATCTACCTAGTGGTGAGTTGCTACCAGTTTGCCCCAGTTTCGGTGAACCGGTAGCGGCAGTGGGAGGCTCTGCCCACCTGCCTGGACATCATCAAAATGATGATGCACATCTGCACCCGCATGCTCCCAATAATGAACTGGGAGCAAAGAAAATTGAAACCGACTACTGGAACTACTTATACTCTGTTCTCTCTGTTTTTATCTTTTTGACACTGGAACTTCAAAGCTGGAGAGTGATGGCTGCAGAATTTTATTCACAAGCTGGTGTTAAGATCCTTCACCAATATCAGAATATTTCTTCTAATTTATCCAATAACCCCACAGATATTGTCCCAATCGATTACAGTCTGTGGCAAGCTTATTTTATCTTTTAATTTCAAATCTCATCCAGCCCCTGTGCAAATATGCAGATTGTAGCAGAAGAACAGCAGCTTTTTAGTATTCTTTCAAAAAAGTTGACCTCAATTTCTCAATCATCAGGAAAGGGATCAATGTGGCAGACTGTATTATCTGTTTATCCAAATAATAGTAGCAATAACACCAATAGTTTATATAAAACTAGTAATCAAGTTTGAAAATGAAGGAACATTACAATGGAGGACAGGATTTTCATATCATGTTGCACAATTATCCTCATTACAAACCAGTCTGGAACATTTGTGAAATTGATCCTGGTTTAACATTATGAGTAAAATATTAAATCGTAGTTCTTTTTCTGTTGTAAAATCAAAAAGTTCAATTTAAATAAATCAGTAATTCAGCAACAAAACCAGTGTTTATAGGAAAAAAAAGAGGGGGAGAAACGGAATCAGCTATTATCAAATCATAAATAATTGCCTCATAAGCTATTATCATATCACCAATTATTATCTTGGAAATTGTATGTTCTATTCTTATAAAAAAAACAAATTACCCTCAAAATGCTAGAAATCTTCTAAAATGACTTGCATAGGTCATCATTGACTGAAACCCTCCATACATTTTTTTGTGACCAAACATTGTTGGAATTGCCCTATATAAATAATTATTCATATTTATTCTACATGAAACATACAGAATTTTCATGAACAAATTTAGCAAAGATATTAGCGATGATTGGATATGCTTTAAATTACTGGGTGCCTGAACCACAGTACTCTTGTTTTTCTGCTGAAATTTCTTTCTGCTCACCTCACCCATTATTTAAACTCCCAGATGAACCTTTTTTTGACTGCCCTATTCATCTTCCTCTTGGCTGATATATCAAACAAACATCTTCTTTGGAAAAAGATGCTAATGCATGAATAACTCAGCAGTGAATACCACACCATGGTGGAGTAAGCAACTCACTCCAACTCTTGCCCGGCAGAAGTTGGACATTCTTGAATTCCTACAAAGGGCTGGAATACTAGTTAAGTCAACTCTGCCCTTCCCTGATAGGCAGTACCTGATGTTCCAAAGCAGATATTTGCAACTGTTCCATGGTGAAGTGAAGTTGATATTTTATTTTTATTATCTCTGTTCAAAAACTAGGACTCAGAGTCCCCCCCACCCTCATTATTCAATCCACCCACGAATTTGAAAAGATTTGATAACAAATGTCAGTGAGATGCTTAGCTGTAAGCTATAGTTCCAGTGAAGTACTCATTTCTTAGTAAGCAATATTTTTCTAGTTGGTCTGAATCTTTTATAAATTAGAATGTTCACAATAATCAGGGTGTAGAATTCCAGCTATGAATACATCCTTGACAGTATTGGATGCTGCCTAAAACTGAGTTTCCCTTCTTGTAGTCAAATCATCATTGTGCGATTCCTATTGAGATGAAATCTGAAATCAGCTAATTTTCCAAAATGTTTCTCATAAGTGAATTTCCAAGTCAGATACCCTTTACATTAAACCTCTGAATTAATGCTTGTTTCCTAAATGAAAAAGATCTGTGTTCATTTTGATCCTGTTTTCAGGATCCACTTTTCATATAAACAAAGACCATAGGAGTTTTATCTCTGCTTTTAAGGGTTCTACAACTATATTTGACCGTGGGCGACCTTAAATAACAGAATAACAAAGCTAGAAGGGACCTTGGAGGTCTATTTCAACCCCTGCTCAAACAGGAAACCCTATACCCTTTCAGACAAATGGTTGTCCAATCTCTACCATATCCATGAAGCTCTTCCATAACATAGCATAAATTAAAGCTCTTCTGGAATGATTTCCTATATGTATCACAATATACTAGGATAAGAGCCAGCATTGCATAGTGGCTACAATGCTGGATCAGGAATAGAAAATCCAGTTCTGGTTCCCTCTTGAACACAAAAGCCATTTGGGTGATCTGGGATCAATCACTCCCTCTCAACCTAGACCAATGTAACAAAATAACTGATAAACACAACCCTTCATCATGTGTCAATGACTTTGTTATGTGAACCAGGGCAGTGAAAAATTAAGTACACCTTGCAGGAGAAATGCCAGGAAGGAACAACAACAGCAACAACACTATTACAGTAAACTTGGACCTCAGCTCGCAGAATGTTCTGTGGGGTAAGGAGGCATTGAGTTTTGATCAATGTTAACCAATTAATAGTTATATTAAGGTATTGGACATAGATGGAAGATTTGAGTCTGCATTCAATTGCAAAATTCCCTGGGAATCTTTTCATCCAATCCTAGCCTCACAGATGGTTGAGAGGAGAGAGAAAAAATGGGAGAGACTTGTATGTGAATCATGTTGAATTTTCAGATAAAAAGCTGGATCTAAATGCAGTTCATCAATGTACAGTGAACTAGTAGCATCAGTCCCTCTCACCTATAAACATATTTTTTTCCATTTGTAAACTATAAACAAGACAGACACAGACTTCAGAGGATAATTAGAACTGTAGAAAAAACAATTGCTACCAACCTGCCTTCCATTGAGGATCTGTGTACTGGACGAGTCAAAAAGAGGACTATGAAAATATTTACAGACCCCTTGCATCCTGGACATCAACTGTTTCAACTCCTATTCTCAAAACGACGCTATAGAGCACTGCACACCAGAACAGCTCAACACAGGAACAGTTTTTCCCCGAACGCCATCACTCTGCTAAACAAATAATTCCCTCAACACTGTCAAACTCGTTACTAAGTCTGCATTACTATTAATCTTCTCATCGTTCCTATCACCCATCTCCTTCCACTAATGATTGTGTGACTGTAACCTTGTTGTTGGTATCCTTAAGATTTATATTCACTGTTTCCCTATGATTATCATTAAGTGTTGTACCTTATGATTCTTGATGAATGTATCTTTTCTTTTATGTACACTGAGAGCATATGCACCAAAACAAATTCCTTGTGTGTTCAATCACACTTGGCCAATAAAGAATTCTGTTCTGTTCTGTTCTGTTCTGTTCTGTTCTGTTCTGTTCTGTTCTGTTCTGTTCTGTTCTGTTCT
>WNWU01013631.1:3619582-3632600 GCA_012654045.1 Ptyas mucosa | reverse complement strand
GACTCTACAAAAAACCACCTTACTCGGAACAGCTTACATCCTCCGACGATACCTTAACAGTTCCTAGGTCCTTGGCTAGGACTCGAGCTGCTGAGCTATTAACCAGCCTCAAAGGTTGTGAATCTCACTAAAGATTAAATAATAATAATAATAATAATAATAATAATAATAATAATAATAGTGGTAGTCTACATCAGTTGGATGGAAAAGATATCACATTTAAGTTCTCCATATAAGCTTTTGATCATTGAAGCCAACAAGGGCCTTTCTCTCAAATGATAGCAGTTGTGCGGTTGCATATGGAAGCCTGTCTTTTTTTAAAAAAAAAAAGTATTAAATTTAGGGTTTTTTAAATACTTTTTAGAAGTTTGGAAATTTAATACAATACTAAGCAAAATTACCTTTGTTATTATTCTTCCCCTTTAAAAATGGATAGGCATCCATGTACAAACAATCCATATAAAGGTTTCCCCTGTCTAATCATGTCCGACTCTCATCTCTGTTTATTAGCTAAGGGAGCCAGCCAGTGGTGGGATTCAACCAGTTCGCACCGGTTGTTAACTTTCTGAGCAGTTTGGTGAACTGGTTGTTGGAAGAAATCATTAGGGCAGAGAACCGGTTGTTAAATTATTTGAATCCCACCACTGGAGCCAGCATTGTCTCAATATGCTTCCGTGGCCAGCATGACTATTCAAAGAGGCACATGGAATGTTGTTGATTTCCTATTGAAGTGGTACCTATTTATCTACTCACATTTGCATGCTTTTGAACTGCTAGGCTGGTAGGAGTTGAGGCAAGTAACAGGAGCTCCTTCCATTGTGCCACGCTGGGCTCTCAAAGTTGGACTGTCTTTAACTGCTGAGCCATTGTGCCCCGTAAACAAACAAACAAATAAATAAATAATCTGGCTATAACTGTGCAATGAAAGGTAGCCCTTTTTTAACATGTCTTTTGATCCCATGGACAATACAGACTTTATCATATGATGAGCTTTGTTGTAAAATCTACAGGGGTAAATGCCACAATCTTGCAGGTGGTAACTTGCTGCTAAAACAGATTATTTATTTAATCCTTTCAGGATGCAGAAAACTTAAATTTGGTGGGCTTCCTAAATCTTGCATGGAGTTAGCAACCTGTGTCTTGAGGGCCACAGATGGCCCTTAAGCTAATTAAATACAAGCTTCAAGCTAGTTCTGAAACCCCTTTGCAACCAATTTAGGTCACTGGCAATTATGATTTCTTGCTTTTCTAGCTGCCTGCTGTGCAGAGTGAAGAGAGACAGAATATCTAAGTGGGAGAGAAAGGGTATCTAATAGAGAAAAATCTTGCACCGTTTTTACTCTGGTCAAGGGTGCTATTTAGCCAGTTTAGTCTGGTTTATAGGAACTAGTTAATCTTTTCTTGTACAACTCAACAGATAGTTTGGAATCAACAGTAATACAGACGCTGAATGAACTGCTTCCAACATATCACACTTCAGACTCTCCCCACTTAAAAGAACTGAAAGCTATTTATTTTTAACTCCCCAACCTCTCCCCTTCATTTTCCATATGAACCTCATCCTGATGTACTCATCCTGATGTTAGAATCAATTGTCCCAAAGGTGCTTTTTCAAAAGGCAACTGGACTTTCTTTGTTTTTCCTTAAAGACATTTCATTTCTCATCCAAGAAGCTTCTTCAGTTCTGACTGAATGGTAGAGAATGGAAGGATTTGTATTCCTTGCAGACAGCTGGACATTTGCATCCTTTTAGAGAGTCATTGAGGCCATTGGGAAGTTAGGGTTAGGGCTAGACACCACCTATCTCCTGTTTACAACACAGTCCTTTCAGCAGTTCCAAGAAGGTTCCATATTTGCGTAATTCAGGTGACCCTGAGGGCACAGATAAACCTCCAAATGCCCTCAATGACACTCAGAAAGGGTGCTAATGACCAGACAACTGCAAGGAATATAAATCCTTTCATTCTTCACCATTCAGTCAGAACTGAAGAAGTTTATTGGATGAGAAGAGAAATGTCTTTAAGGAAAAATGAAGAAAGTCTAGTTGCCTTTTGAAAAAGCATCTTTGGGACAACCATGACCTGGATGACTGAGAATCTCCATAGACAGATTAATCCATTATTAGCTAAATCTGGCTCAACAATGAAATGTAATAATCACAGAAGTTTAATAAAAGAAATCAAAACACATCATGGTTAAAAGGAATCTTGGAAATGATCTGTTCCAATTCCCATCCATGTAGGATCTACTACAGGTTCCTCAACAGATGGCCCAAAAATATCTGTTTAAACACTTCCAGCAAAAGACAGTCATATGTTTTCCTTCCAGAGTCTATTTTGGACATACTCCAGTTTCCCAGGGTTTGTCTAGAATGCAACATCAGAACTGGATGCAGGAATTAAGGTGGGATTTGACCAAGGTAGAATAGAAAAGGACAATGATATATCTTGATACAGACACCACGTTTCTATTGATGTGCCCTTGATTGGCATTTGCTTCTTTTGAATCTACATTATACTGTTATTTATGTTCAGCTTGTGATTACCAAGCTATATATGGGTGAGAGTCACTTCTTCTGGACTTTGAGATTGTAAGGTTTTTTGTGCTCTCTGAGCTTGGTTATTATAATATATTATTAATATATTATTAATGTATTATTATTATTATTATCATCATCAATAATAATAATAATAATAATAATAATAATAATAATAATAACAGGCAAGTTTGGCTTGGAGTACAAAATGAAGCAGGGCACAGGCTGATAGAATTCTGTCAAGATAATACGATGGTCATAGCAAACACTCTTTTCCAACAACTCAAAAGACGACTCTACACATGGACATCACAGGATGGTCAACAAAGAAATCAGATTGACTATGTGCTCTGCAGCCAAAGATGGAGAAGCTCTATACAGTCAGTAAAAACAAGACCAGGTGCTGACTGTGGCTCAGATCATGAGTTTCTTGTTGCAAAATTTAGGCTTAAATTGAAGAAAGTAGGGAAAACCACTAGGTCACTCAGGTATGAACTAAATCATATCCCTGATGAATATACAGTAGAGGTGACAAATAGATAGGTAGCAACTAAAACCATCCCAAAGTAAAAAAAAGGCAAGAAAGCAAAATGGTTTACTGAGGAAACTTTGTAAAGAGCTGAGGAAAGAAGGGAAGTGAAAGGCAAGGGAGAAAGAGAAAGATACACTCAGTTGAATGCAGAATTCCAGAGAATAACTAGAAGAGATAAGAATACCTTCTTAAATGAACAGTGCAAAAAAATAGAAGAAAACAATAGAATAGAGGGGATCAGAGATCTCTTCAAGAAAATTAGAGATATGAAGGGAATATTTCATTCAAAGATGGGCATGATAAAGGGCCAAAATGGCAGGCACATAACAGGGGCAGAAGAGATTAAGAAGAGGTGGCAAAATTACACAGAACAACTATGCAAGAATGAGTTTAACATCGCTGATAACCACAATGGGGTGGTCACTGACCTCAAGTCAGACATCCTAGAATGTGAAGTCAAATGGGCCTTAGGAAATCTGAGTAACAACAAAGCTAGTGGAAGAGACAGTATTCCGGCTGAGCTTTTCAAAATCTTAAAAGATGATGCCGTAAAAGTGCTACACTCAATTTGCCAGCAAATTTGGAAAACTCAATAGTGGCCACAGGATTGGAAAAGGTCAGTTTACATTCCAATTCCAAAGAAAGGCAATGCCAAAGAACGTTCAAATTATCGTACCATTGCACTCATTTCACATACTAGTAAGATTATGCTTAAAATTGTACAAGCTAGGCTCCAGTAGTATATGGATTGAGAACTACCAGAAGTACAGGCAGGATTTCGAAGAGGCAGAGAAACTAGAGGTCAAATTGCCAACATATGCTGGATCATGGAGAAAGCTAGGAGTTCCAGAAAAACATCTACTTCTGCTTCATTGACTATGCTAAAGCCCTTGATTGTGTGGATCACAACAAATTGTGGCAAGTTCTGAAAGAGATGGGAGTACCAGACCATCTTATTTTTCTCTTGAGAAACCTATATGAGAGTCCAGTGAGAACTGGACATGGAACCACTGATTGGTTCAAAATTGAGAAAGGAGTCTGACAAGGTGTATACTGTCACCCTGCCTTTTTAATTTATATGCAGAGCACATCATGAGAAAGGTGGGACTAGATGAATCAAAAGCTGGAATTAAGATTGCTAGGAGAAATATCAATAACCTCAGATATGTAGATGATACCACTCTAATGGCAGAAAGCGAAGTGGAACTAAAGAGACCCTTGATGCGGGTGAAGAAGGAGAGTGCAAAAGTTGGCTTGAAACTCAACATTAAGAAAACTAAGATTGTGGCATCCAGCCCTCTCAATTCCTGACAAATAGATGGAGAAGAAATGGAGGTAGTGACAGATTTTATTTTCCTGGGCTCCAAGATCACCGCAGATGGGGACTGCAGCCAAGAAATTAAAAGATGCTTGCTCCTGGGAAGGAAAGCTATGGCAAATCTAGACAGCATTCTAAAAAGCAGAGACATCACCCTGCCAACAAAAGTGCGTATAGTGAAGGCTATGATTTTTCCAGTTGCAATGTATGGATGTGAAAGTTGGACCATACGAAAGGCTGAGTGCCAAAGAATTAAGGCCTTTGAACTATGGTGCTGGAGGAGATTCCTGCAAGTCCCTTGGACTTCAAGGCGATCAAACCGGTCAGTCCTAGAGGAGATCAACCTGACTGCTCTTTAGAAGGCCAGATCCTGAAGATGAAACTCAGATACTTTGGCCACCTAATGAGAAGGAAGGGCTTACTGGAGAAGAGCCTAATGCTGGGAAATATTGAGGGCAAAAAAAGAAAGGGACAGCAGAGAACGAGGTGGCTGGATGGAATCACTGAAGCAGTAGGTGTGAGTTTAAATGGACTCCAGAGGATGGTAGAATACAGGAAGGAACCTTGTCCATGGGGTTGCAATGGGTCAGACACGACTTCGCAACTAACAACAACAACAACAATTATTATTATTATTAATATATATGTGTGTGTATGTGTATTTCTTACAAACATGTGCATATTAGAAGTTAGATAAATCCAAGCTTGTAACTGATTCCCTTCCAAATTCTTGCAAAATTTGGCAAATGTTGCAAATTTTGACCAGGTTTTTCAAATTTCTGCAATGCAAACACATTTGTTTATTGCAAGTTAAAGCACAATCCTAACTTCTTTTGCATTATTGACTTTTAAAGCCTGCAATTTTAAAAATCATCCTGTCAGGTTACAATTCAGATGCTGCATCAGCCTGGGATGAGGGTTTTTTTTTTTAACTGTATATAAAATTCAGGGTTCTAATATTATTGGCTTTCATTCTTCAGCAATATTATTTGCTGTCGAAACCATCAGATTTTCATTCAGCTGAATTAGCATAGCACATTTGTCCTGCCGTGACACGGTAATAATGCTGAATAGATTTCATTCCTTAGCATATTAACTCACAGAGCTCTGTGGCACTAGCAACTGCCTTTTAACAGATCCCCCACCATATTGTTTATCATTATCACTGGAAGTATGAATAATGTATTTAAATATATTTAAGTAACAGCTTGATCCTCTTCCCAAGGAAAATTATGTAGAAATAATAGCAGTGCTACAGTATTTGGTCTGGTTATTTCATCACATGTTCTTTCTGAGCATGGAATCAAATCTGCCTCCTCAGGCAAGTATCAAGTTTGGCCTTAGGTAGAAATGGAATTGATTGTCTTGATGGATGAGTTCCTTCACAAAATAGCTGGAGAGACTATGTCTCTGGATATTTCCCGGACATCTCAGAAGCGTTGTTAGGTTTTGTATAATTAGCTGGGGTGGATACAGAAGACATGATACCCTGTTTCCCTGAAAATAAGACATCCCCTGATAATATGCCCAATCGGGCTTTTGAGTGCATGCGCTGAAATAAGCCTCCCCCCCCGAAAATAAGCCCACCCAAAAAATATTTAAATGCAAAGCTGGAAATCAGGTAAGATGGCAAGAGGAGCCCCATCTTGCTCCATGCACTCCAAAATAATAAGACCTCCCCGAAAATAAGGCCAAACGCTTATTTCAGGGTTCAAAAAGGCTTATTTCAGGGTGCTTCCCATCCTGTTTACAATCTTTTTGGACTGTTGCTTTCTGGCAGAAGATACAGAACAATTAAAACTTGGACGACATGTTTTTTTGAATAGTTTTCATTCCAGAGCTAAATTGCACTCAACAATGAATTAAAGGGCCACCATCACTGAGCTGTTGGGCAGTACTACTTGGTCTGTTGTGTGGATGTTTGGGTGGTTTAGGGGCGGGGAATTGTGGTGGGTGGGAGTGGGTTTGGGGATTGTTATGTGTGTTGGACTTGGTCTTTGGGTGTTAAGTGAATTTCATTGTATGGGTATACTGTGTATACACATACAATGACAATAAAGTTATTTATTTATTTATTAAAAATATAAGACAAGGTCTTATTTTTGGGAAAACACAGGTATTATGATACTGTTAAATTATACAACAGATCAAACCAAGCTTGACATCATGTCTGTGGAGATTCTTATTCATCCAGATCAGAGTTGTCTCAGAGGGGTTGTTCTGACCCAGCCTTAGCAGAAGTAAGAAACAGACTCCTTGACACAAAAAACCCTTCTTTATTTACCTCTTGTGAATTAATTGCATTCACCTACCTAAAAATCCAGGCAATAGTTCTTCAAGGAGTTAACTGCATTACAGACTTTATTAGTTCCTTGTGGTAATTGTAAGGCCGTGAGCTCCCAGCCAAAAGGCTGCAAATTAAGTTCTGGCAAGTAGTCTTTGTGGCACGAAACACAAAGAGCAAAATCTTCAGAAATGTGAACAGTTGTCTCCTATGACAACCACTCCCCTTTCCTTCTATTTATTCCCCAGCCAGAGACCATTCAGTATCCACATGTGCTTTGCTTCCTGAGTCGACTCCTTATCTTCCATTGATCACCTCTTCTAACTGCTCTGTGCATATATGCATCTGGAACAGGTCCCAGCTGTTCTTCCTCCTCAGTCGTATCAGCCTCCAAAGGCCACTGCCTCTCCAGTGGCTGAGAAATGTCGGATGGCCCTGGCTCTATCTCTGTGTCTGATGCAGAACGTCCATCAGAGCTTTCCCCAGACTCCAGCACTGGCCCAAGTTCCTCCCCAACCTCCTCATCATCTGAGTCTGTCGCGAGCTCCCCTGGCAGCTGGAGGGCCACAAGTTTTTTTTTTTTAATTTCTTCAAAAGGCAACCAGATTGCTTTTTCCTTGATGGAGAAGAAAGAAGAAAGTCCACATTTTGGATAGAGAGGACCATTGGTTTGAAAGAGGTGTAAAATAATCCATCTATGTTAGAACATCTCTCCCTCAAAAGAAGGGGAGGAATAAGACACCACCTAGCTCCAATTTAAAATACAGTCCTTGGAACAGTTCCAAGATCATTCCACAACCAATAGCACCTTGATTTAGGTGACCCTGAAAGCACAAATAAACACACAAGTAACCTCAACACTAAGGGCGGGTTTCAAAACCCGTTGCTACCAGCTCACTCGTGTGTGTGCGTGCGCATGCGCGCAACATGCGCAATGCTTCTGCACATGCGCAGAAACATCGGGGTGGGTGGGCAGAGCCTCCCGCCACCACCGCTACCAATTCTCCCAATCTGGGGCAAACCAGTAGTAACCCACCACTGCTCAACACCTCTCAGAGAGAGTGCTAAAGGCCAGATGACCAAAAATAAATACAATCATTCCATCCTCCTCACCATCCCATTTGAACCTATCCTTTCATCTACCACCACGGCATTCAGTTTCAACTATAAGTACCTATCCTTCCATCTTCCTGCCATCAGAACTGATGAAGCTTCTTGGATGAGAAGCAAAGCATTTTCTTTTTCTTCCTCAAGGAAAAATCAGTCCAGTTGCCTTTTGAAGAAAAAAGCACCTTTAAGGCAAGCTTGACATCTTCCTTCTTTTTCCCCTTTTCCTCATCTTGCCTTGGAATTTTCCACAATCTACTCCAGGGCTGTCAAACTCACAGCCCATAGGCTGGATGGATCATGCACTGGGCATACCTATGCCCAGTTTAGTGAAGGGGGGGGGAGGAAACCATGATAGGTCACATGACACCACCATGACGACATGAGTTTGACATCCCTGATTTATTCCAATCATCAGGTTTATGATGATTCGAGCCTCTGGAAATTGGGGACTCAAACCCTATCAGCCCTAATTAGCATAACTGATATCAATCTTATTTCAAGAACATCTGGAAATTATGTACACAATACTATCGTTTTTGTTTTTAGCTATGACAAATTTATCTTTATGTGCCTGGTAGACAAGGGAAAATTATACAAAGAATGAGTGAAAAGAATATATATCAAATGGGGCGAATTTAGAGATGAGAAGAAATTGTGACTAAAAATAAGTAACATTTAACCAAAAGACATTAACATAGGCCCATTAATATTTTATCATAATTTTAATTTCTGTGGGATATCCTTTGGGTTTTATAGTCATAGTATTTTAATATGTTCATTTAATTTAATTTAATAATACTAGTATTTTTAGCTACACTCTTAGCATTTGAGAAAATTCCTGTTATGTTTTATTTCATCAAGGCATGGATTAATCCATTTTTCATGCATGACGCTGATCTGCCTTAAGATAGGAAAAAAGGGTGCTATTAAAAATTAATCACATTGTTAAAAAATAATAATTTAAAAACAGGTTTAAAGGCCTCATGAATGACAAGCAGTTTGGGAAAAAAATTACATGAAAAGGTTTGCAAAACCTGCCCCTCATTTGTCTCATTTTCCTTTTTAAAAATATTACTAATAAAACCAAGAAAAGCCAGGAATGATGATATTATCCATATATTTAAGTTATGTTTTTGCGTTATAACACAATGGCACTACTTGAAAATTTGTTAATTGAAAATTGCTGCAATTTTTTTGTGCACAAGGCTAATCTACATTTTCTTTATATGTTCTGGAGTGTGCTTCTTTTTTTTCTTAAAAATCTGATGTACAAAATTATATGCACATAGATAAAGCCTTTCTTCTTCTTCTTCTTCTTCTTCTTCTTATCCTCATCCTCCTCCTCCCCTCCCTCCCCTCCACCTCCCCCTCTCCTCCTCCTCCCTCCCCCCTCCTCCCTCCCCTCCTCCTCCTTCTTCCTAGCATATTACCACAGGTGCAGGGTCCACTTTTCATATCATTGAGCCTCACTTTGCATGGTCAGCTGTGTCTCCAAGACGGAGGCCCATGGCTTGCATATCTTTGTTGATGGTGTCTTGCCATCTCTGTTTTGGGCATCCATGAGCCATTGACTTCTAGTTGGTAGGCAGTCTTGGCCACAGTGGAAGATGCTGCTGTTTGGATATGTCCATACCAGGAGTTTTGGCCTTCTTCCATCTTAATGTTGTCAAATGGTGTCATTTGTGATGTGGTCAAGAAGGGAGATGCCAAATATCCAAATGGAGCATTCACATTTCCAAGGCATGGAGATAGAAAAAGCCTATCTGGTGACCTGTGACCTACTACCTGTGATGTAGGTGACCTACATCAACTGTGATGTAATTCAGTAGTAAATGGGAATTTAACTATATTGACATCAATTGGGAAGCAGCAAGTGGAACATTGAATAGGTTCTTAATGTGCATTACTGACAACTTTATTGTCCGTAAGGTGGATGAGAAACCTAGAGGTCAACTATACTTATTAATAGGCATCAAGTGCTTGAGGAAGAGGTAGGAAATTTGGGAGAGAGTGACCATGTCATATGGTAGAATTTACCATAATGCAGGCAAGAGTAGCTGAACAAAGTCTGAAAAATGAGGTAATAAAATTCCAAACAGAAAAATGCCACAGAAAAAGAAAATCTGTAGAGATTCCCAATCATCCAGGTCATGGTTGTCCCAAAGTTGCTTTTTTAGGAGGCAACTGTACTTTCTTATTTTTCTTTTTGAAGATGTTTTGCTTCTCATCCAAGAAGCTTCTTTAGCTCTGACTGGATAGTGGGGAATGGAAGGATTTATATTCCTTGCAGACAACTGGTCACTTGCATCCTTTTAGAGGGTCACTGAAGCACTTGGAGGTTTATCTGTGTCCTCAGGGTCACCCGAGTAGTGCTACTGGTTCCTGTAGTCTGCAATTTTTTCCCCCTCTGAAAATCCATTCTTACTCCCACACCATTCAAAGGGTGTTCATCCCAAATTGTATAGCTAAAAATCTGTAGAAATTCTCACTCCTCAAGGTCCCACGGTTGGCCCAAAGGAGCTTTTTCAGGAGACAACTGAACATTCTTGTTTTCCTTTTGAAGACATCTCACTTCTCATCCAAAAAGCTTCTTCAGCTCTGACAGGATAGTGGAGAATGGAAGGATTTATATTCCTTGCAGACAGATGGTCATTTGCATCCTTTTAGAGCAGTGGTTCTCAACCTGTGGGTCAGGACTCCTTTTGGGTCGAACAACCCTTTCACAGGGGTCACCTAAGACCATTCGAAAACACATATTTTCAATGGTTTTAGGAATAATTTTATGATTGGGGGTCACCTCAACATGAGGAACTGTATTAAAGGGTCATTAGGAAGGTTGAGACCCACTGTTTTAGAGGGTCTGTGTCCTCAGGGTTACCAACTCCTGGTTCCTGTAGTCTGCAGTTTTTCCTCTGGAAGTCCAGTTGCCTCCTGAAAAAGCACCTTTGGGACACAAAAGTAGAAGAAGAAAAAAGAGTCACCTGACTGGACAGCATGGTTGTTGAGGGACTGAAAGGACAAATGGAAAGAATGAAAAAAAAAATAACTACTCTACTCTAAACTAGAGTAGAATAACCACAAATAGCCCAAATCTGCAAGGGTAGATTAAGGAAGACTAAGGTTCAGAATGAACTAAGAATTGCAACAATTGCCAAAAAAATAACAAAGAGGGTTTATTTTGATATCTAAGGAGCAAAGGAGAGTCAAGGAACTGATTGGCACACTAGAGGAAGAAAACAGCAAGAAGGTGACAGGCAGAAAGCAGAAGGCAGAACTCTTTAATTTCTTTTTTGCATCAGTCTTTATGCAAAAAGAAAAAAAAAACCCAACCTATCTAAAGCAATACCATGAAAGACAGAAGAGGAAATAAGTTAGTTTCTACACTTAGGCAAGAAGACACAGATGCACAGGTACAATATAGAGAGTACCTGTTGTGGTGCCTGTGACAGGGATCTAGATGCCTTGGTGGACCACTGTTTCAGTTTGACCCAGCAGCGTGCTTCAGCTCCCAAAAAAGGCTAAGCAGATCACTGGTGGGTTTCTACCAGTTCGCCCCGGTTCGGGAAAACTGGTAATCATGGTGGCGGCAGGAGGCTCCGCCCACTCACTGACATCACAGATGCTCTGCGCATGTGCAGAACTTTCTGCGCATGAGCAGAAGCGCTACCCCCGATTCTGAACTAGTAGCGAAAGTAAGTGGAACTCATTACCGAAGCAGATCCAGGCTCATCAACAGAGGGCTAATAACAAGGTAAAAGAAAACTACACTACAGCTGAATACTGCATTAGTGAGACCATGCCTGGAATTCTATCTCCAGTTTTAGTCACCACAATATATTAAAAAAGATGCTGAGACTCTAGAAAGGATGCCAAGAAGAACAACAAAGATGATAAGGGGTCAGGAGGCTAAATTCTATGAAAAACAGAAAAAGAATTAGGAATGTTTAGCAGATATTTGTCAGAAGGAGATCCAACCTGTAAATAAGGACGAATTTCCTGATAGGATAAAACATTAAGGAGTGGAACAGCTTGAATCCTGGAGTAAACACTGGAGGTTTTCAAGAAAAGATTGGACAACTATTTGTCTATGATAATAGAAGACTTCCAAGATCTCTTCCAACCCTATGATAATAAGAAATGTATGGCACACAAATTATATGTAGCCAAATTCTGATTGGCATGATACAATCCATAGCAAGATACACTGTGGAAGAAGGTATTGTTTGAAAAAAAAAACCACTTGATTTGTTAAAATTACAGTTAAGAAATGAAGGGACGAGAAAATTCATGATCTTAATCTTCTTATTAAATCTAGAAACATAGTGTTCTATCATCTTAGTTTTAGATCATGACTATACCTCAACAATTGATTAAAAAAAACATATCTTAGATGAGCCGCGGTGGCGCAGTGGTTAGAGTGCAGTACTGCAGGCTACTTCTGCTAGCTGCCTGTAATTTGACAGTTCAAATCTCACAAGGCTCAAGGTTGACTCAGCCTTCCATCCTTCTGAGGTGGGTAAAATAAGGACCCAGATTGTTGGCGGCAATGTGCTGACTCTGAAAAACTGCTTGGAGAGGGCTGTAAAGCACTGTGAAGTGGTATATAAGTGTAAGGGCTATTGCTATTGCTATCTATTCCTTTCCAGCATGAAAGTACATTTCTTTCCATTAAAACAATTCACTTTGCTGTGTTCCAAACTCATAAACCTAAAACTGTTCATAAAATGTCAATTTTCATATTCTAGGAGCTTAAATCATCATCTGCCATATTTTTTCTCAAAATTGTATTAACATATATTATAACCAGAACTCTAAAGGGGTCATAACCGGGTATGAGCAAAGCATGTGAGTCAGACTAACCTCCAGCTTCTTACAACATCACCCTAGGAAAACTGATCTCTAACTTTTATAAACATAATTGAAGAGCCTAATAAACCCAGAACAACACTTTCTCTTAAAATAATTTCATTCTTAAATTATAAAAGGACACTCTGGGAAGTTAATCTTAGCTCCCAAACTTAATACAGGAGACAGGTGTGAAAAGATAGAAAGAAATCTACAGCATAATAATTAGAGGATCCAGAGACAACTCAAAAGAAGTAGGTAGACCAACCTTACAATTTAAATGTCAAGAGTAAAATAAAAGCTTGGTTTCCTTTTTTTAGACTGACATGACCCCTCAGTTTTAAAGCCTCATGAATGTTTAATTTCATGTGGAAAGTATTAATGTTTAATTTG
>WNWU01013631.1:3606436-3619182 GCA_012654045.1 Ptyas mucosa | reverse complement strand
GATCTGGATCTGGATCTGGATCTGGATCTGGATCTGGATCTGGATCTAGATATGTCTCAAACTACATACAGTATTTCAAGTAGGGCTGGGATCTCAAGGAATATAAGAGGCAATTAACTGTGGGATACTTTCTGAACTTGGTGATTTTCTTGCAGATGTTTTATTACCAAACTAACTAACATCATCAGTGCTAGTGGTACTGATGAGTAATGAAACATCTGCAAGAAAAATTCCAAGCTCAGAGAACACCAAGGACCCCACAAGTTAACTCTGAGCTACAAATATTCTGTTTTACAGGTAAGAGTCAACTGACTGAAGCAGGGAGGTCTGGAAATAGTGAATCCTTCATCTGTAATGTTCCAAAGGTGCTTTTTTCAAGAGGCAACTGGACCTTCAGGTTTTCTTTGAAGACGTTTGCTTCTCATCCAAGAAGTTTCCTCAGCTCTACCTTGTGCCACTTGAATAACTGAGTTGAAGAAGCTGCTCAGATGAGAAACGAAATGCCTTCAAAGAAAAACCAGAAAGTCCAGCTGTCTCTTTAAAAAAGCACCTTTGGGACAAATATGACCTGGATGACTGAGAATCTCCATTGACTTGGATCTGTAATCCAAGTTGAGATCAGATTTTTGATTTTTTTTAAAATAAATGGCAGCCAATGGCATTGCTGCTGCATCCTGGATTATTAAAAGAAAAGGGGGGAAATTATACACATATATCCCCAAATTTGTCAGCATTGCACATTGGAGAAGGATAAAGAGAACTGTTTAAGCATAAAAATAGCAATTGCCAGTGGTGAAAAATGCTACTTTCCAATGTGCTGGAGAGCATTAGTTTTCTTGTTATGACATGTATTATAATGGATTTTCTTTTAGGGAATTAAAAGCTCAGCTGTACCCTTGCAAAGAGCTGGTAAGAGTGAGGATGAGACCTTCAGGTTTCACCATTCCATAAAATGGAAAGGATCTCATGACAGCTTTACATCTTTTGCCTCCAGCTGTTTGAAAATGCCCTAACTCTTCAATGTGCTCTTATATAAATAAATGGGCACAGACTTTTGATTTTTTTCAAATGTTTGCCCTTCCAAAACCTATGCTATGTGCCAACTTTCCTTTATCTCCAGAAATATGTACCAGAATTTCAACTTCCCTTATCCTCAGCTGTTATTGATGTCTTGATATTAAACCCTTGCTAACATATGGGGACTTGGTAAGTTCATCATGCTTTTGCTTCAGAGCTGGCCAACATTTTCAAAGCTGAAACGTATGTGATAATTCAGCCACCAAGGTTTGGAACCCTTAGCACCAATCTGACTCTTTCCATCTGCATCCCAGAAGGCCCAAGACAAATTACTCAGTTATCCAAGTGGCGCAATTAAAAATAAAATAAAATAAACACTTTGGTTTACATTGTCCCAGTAAGAGTATTCATGATTTATGCAGTCGTTCTTGTGGCAACAAGTTTTTTAAAGTGCTAATTAAAACTTCTAGTATTTTTCTCACGTATGGCATCACATTACAACATTCTGTGGTTTATTCTTCAATGCACAGCTTTGAGCATGATTAGCATTAATGAGGACTTGTATGTGCATAAGAAAGAAAAGCTAGATCGTTCAATAATCCAGTTCCTTCTCTGAATGGAATACTGACAATATCTTGTTGATCTTCCTGCTCTTCAGAGGAACTTCACTGTGAGTAAATAGAAATGAAATCTCATAATATTATTGCTACAAACTCTAACACCATGCTATGTGGCTTTTGAATCAAGATATGTTTTGAGGCACACATTGATGAGGCTGCAGTCCTATAAGACCTTGGAACCTGTTTTAGGGACCATAAGTTTCCTAGAGGTTCTCTTCTGAGTAAGAGAACTCTGATCTCAGCTGTGTCTTCTTCAGGCTGCTGTCCCTGAAGACTGAATCTATCCAACAGAAGGAACTCTGACATCTAAAAAATCAAGAAAGAGATGGCTGGTAGTGGAATAATTCAATCTAGAAATCTGATCCAATGTAGGCTCATACACAAGAGTCTTCCAAAATACTGTCATCAAATTGTCATTATTAATGTGATAGATGAAGAAAATATACATAAGAGAAGTAATCATGTTCACTGTGCTGTGAGTAGGTAAAAGTAAAGTGTTTCCCTGTTCATTCACGTCCAAGTCTCGTGAGTAGTGGTCATCTCTCTTTCTTACCCTAGGGAACCAAAAAATACTTCTGTGCTCATTCAGGCAGCATGATTATACACCAAAGCACACAGAATTCTGTTACTTTCCCACTGAAGTGATACTTATTTATCTACTTGCATTTGCATGCTTTTGAATGCTAGAATCTTGCTGGGGCAAGAACGGCAGTTCACCCCGTTACACAGTCCCTGGATCTTGAACTGACAACCTTCCAGCCCAATGCTAGGCTGCTGTCTCCCATCCCTCCACACACCCACACACCCACACACCCATGGAAGCAGTTAACCGAAATTGAATAAAGCCAAACTAGTATTATGGCTAACTTCAAACTCCCCCTTAAGCCAAGTAAAATCCTGGGATGGGGTGGAGTGACCTTAAACTACAGAAAATATGTAATATACTAAATCTGGTGAATAAATATTGCTTAGTTTTTGTTAATAAAGTTTTAACTTCAAAGTTTTAACCATTGCTTAGTTTTTGGATGATAAAGATTCTTAATTCATATTTTTCAATCTTCTGTTTATTTATTCCTTTGTACTATTGGAACAGAATTTCCAATAATTGTTCTCACCAACTCCTGGTGATCAACAGATGGGATACTTACTATATTTTCATTACTTGCCTGAAGAAGTTGCAACAGAGAAAATAGCTGTTTAACTTCATCACTTGTTTTGGTAGGGGGCAATTTATAAGCATGTCAGAAAATCTATTTACACTGCCGATTAAAAACGAATTTTACTTTAATACTAGAGTATGATATTTTGGCATGCATGGAGAACAGAAATATATCCATTTTGGAAGCTAGTGTGATAAAACCATATAAGTTTGGAATTTTAGTTAAATTTCAACTGATAAAACTTGCTGCAAACATTTGCTCTTTCCTTCTATCTACATCACCTTGTTAAAAAGCTTAAAGTTGAAGGTAGTTTAATTTTTTCTTTCTCTCTCTCTTCAAACAATCTCTTAAAAATAGCATAGATGCAGGAAATTATCATATAAACAAAAGTCTTCATTGGTAGTTTTCCCAAGTCTCTATGCTCACTGAAGAGAAATAGCATTTACTTTGGATATTTATAGCAAGCATTATCTTAATTTATTTAATTTCAAGGACCTTTAAGTTAAGTCATAGTCAGTAGATGTTTACTTTATGCCTGGTGATGTAGGGTAGTTCTAGCTTAATAAAAAGAATATTTCACAAGTGAGGAAATAATTGGTGAAACTTGAAATATCACTCCAAAAGTTTTGTACTCTGTGTTTACTCTTATGATATTGTCTATCTGCTGATTTTATTTCCCAATTGTTAGTCTTCCCTGATGCTTCTTCATCTGATTATATACAATTAAATTACACTGGTGGACAAATCATGTTCATAAAGATGACATATAGATGGTCAGCTCCAGCACAGGGCTGCAGGACAAAAATTATTTTAAATGTACATAACTCCCTTTCCATTTATGATAGGGGGGGGGAATCCAAATTCAATTCCTAGCACTAATCTAATTTGCCCTATCTAAAACCGAGCCTTAACTTTTACACAGTAAAAACAAAGCATAGCAAACTCCCAGTAGATAATTGATGTTTGCTACATTTTCCATTATTTATGTATCTATTAGTCTTAAATGTCTGTTATTGTATTATGCAGTATGTCATCAATCGCTAGAAATATTGTGTACTTTTTCTCATTGGTGTCAGGATATTATTATATTCTGTGGGAAGACAGATGAAGTGACTCCTCCCATAATGTGAGTAGATGCTCATGGAGTAACAGAGAAGAATACTAGCACTGGCAGTACTTTCAACAGTTCAGTTTAGATCAACAGCACTTCCAAGAAAATGATGAATATATTGAGTAAGAAGAAGGTAGAAAATGTGAATACTTTTTCTGAGAAAGAACAAAAAACAAACAAACACCTTTTTTAAAAAAATATACAACATTATCCAGTTGGTAGCATTGCTGTGTGAATATATCTAAGGAGCCATATCTAATGAGATTGACCTGTCCCACTTCCTCCAGCAAAAAAAGGCCTACTTTGGATCCTGTCTACCAAAAAAAATTCACCTACGTCCAGGACAACAGATTTCTCTGCTGTGCCCCCACTCCTCCTCTGGAATATTCTCCTGTTGGAAGTGAGGTCAGCTCCCACACTCCTGGCTGTACAGAGGAGGTAAAAACTTGGCTCCAGGCTCTATCCCACCATATCACCTGTCCTCTTAGTTTTTAATTTCTTATTTAATCTTGCTAAGTTTGAGTGCTCTGCATTATTTTTTAAAAAACAATATTATTCCGAAAGTCACCCAGAGTCACTGTAACAGTGAGATACGTGGCATATAAGTTTAATAGCTAAATAAATACTGGTAAGTGATGATAGATAGATAGATAGATAGATAGATAGATAGATAGATAGATAGATAGATAGATGATAGATAGATAGATAGAGATAGATAGATATAAAAGACAGAGAGAATATGAACACTGTCCTGATTCAAGTTCATTCCTTTTGAATGTGCAGTGATGTTACATACAAGTGTTCAGAAGAGGTCAAATCTGAATGTTTCATCTTACAATTTTTGAAATGCACATCCCCAGAAGTCCTCGGACTCAATTGTCTACAGAGTAACAGAAAAAATATATACAAATTTGCCTTAATGAGTTTGTGGTTTAAATTTTGACAAGAAAATTTTTAAAAACTGACAATTTCTAAGGAAAGGAAAAGCAAGAGAACTTACCTTAATAAGAAGGAAAGTATGCACAAAATATATGATGGTGCAAGATCTTCTAAAACTTCTAAAAGAGAAGTTTTAAAACAGTAGATAACTTTGCCAAATAGCTCAATATAGTGAAATAAAAGTAGAAATAATTAAATAAGTAAATAATTAGCAAAAGTGGTCAACAGGAGTCAGGCTATGGGCAATTTGGCAGTTAATTAAGGACTTCTCTGCAGGAAAAAAATATCTCTGGCAAGGCATCCTGGAACCTATTAATTTGTCATCAACTTTCAAACATCATTCAGCCCACAGTCAGTTAGAGAAGATTTCATTTTAACTCTTGTACATCATCATTAGTAGCTTGATGGGAGCATTATTTTCCAATCTCCGAATCCACTGATCCTCTATAATAACTTAAATTGGTGCTCATAGTTCTGTTGCATGTATCAGGAAAGGTGGATTTTTTTTCCTCCCCTTTCACATCTTCTTTTAGCATAAAATCATTTTTATCTTGTTAACCTTTACTTCTTTTAGAATTATATTAACTTTCTTTATTGGAAGTTCCAGAACATGAAGGCAACTACAAATCTGATGTCAGAAGACATTATCAGATCATTTTTATGCATTGGTCACGCAAAAGAATTGACAAATGGTAACATTCTCTACACTGGCAAGAAGAAGATTTTGAGTACATTTTATGGAATGGTGTTCTGTATGTCTTCCTTGTTCCATCCTCTTGGGCACTTTTTCTTCCTCCACCCCCTTCAAATAGGGACAACAGATTGTTATTTCTCCTTCTCGGAAATAACAATCTGAGAAGGAAGGTACCACTTTAGTATTGGCGATGATAATGATGATTTAAACCTTTTTTTTAATAAAGTTTATTTCCATTTTTAAAAACAATGCTTTACATATATACATACAAAATTATTGCAACTAACGTACACAAATATGCACCTATATCACTAATACAGTCCATTTCATTTCCCTCTCTTTTTTTTTCACCCAAATATACCATAAATTCCAACATTCATAATAATCAGAATCTTTTTGATTCCTAAGTAAGTTCGTTAACGAGTCTGCCTCTGCACATTCTGTAATTTTCCAAATCAATTTATTCTCTGTGGGTAATAGTTCGTTTTTCCATTCTTTCGCGTATAATATCCTAGCTTCAGTAGTGATGTGGAGGATCAAGTACCATTTTTCCTTCATTATTTTGTCTGGTTTCATTCCCAATAAAAAAATCTCTGATTTCAGCTCTATATTATATCTTGTAATTTCCATTATCCAGTTCCAAACCTTGGACCAATATTTGCCTGCTTTGGGGCATGTCCACCATTGGTGGTAGTATGTCCCGCTACCATTCCCACACTTCCAAACTGCCGGGGGAACTCCCAGGAACATTCTTGCAATTCTTGCTGGGGAGATATGCCAATGGTAAACCATTTTATATATATTTTCCTTGTAGGGGGTTGACAAAGTAAGTTTCATATTCCTATTCCATATCTCATCCCATTTATCTAAATTTGGGGAAAATCCGAGATTCCTCCCCCAAACGATCATGGTATCCTTAATCACTTCCTCACCAATCCATCGTGATACCAAAAACTGGTAGCACCTTGAAAATAATTTCTTTTCGGTTCCCAGTAGGATTTTATCTAGCTCCTATAGTGACCTATAGATTCCCTCCTTTCCCTTGTTCCTTCTGACTTTCGATTGTATTTGGGCATACGCCCACCAGTCTACCATCTTGCCCTGATTCATAATCTCCTCATGAGTCTTCAACTCCCCTTGAGGGTCAAACAAGTCCTGATAAGTCAGTAGCATTTCCTTATTATATAGTGTTGAATGTGTTACCGCCTCTAGTGGGGCAAACCAAATCAGGATCATTGAGTAATACCTGTTCCTAACCCCCTCCCAGGATTCTAATAATATTCTCCAAAGATAGTGTCTCTTAAAGTGTCCACATTTCTTGCCCTTTTCTCTCCATAGAAAGTGGTGCCAACCTTGACACAAATCATAATCTTCCAATGTAAAAGTCCTCTTCCTACTTAAAAGTATTGAATCTCTAATCCAAGTTAGATTAGCTGCTTGGTAATAAAACTCCCATTTTGGTAGACCAAATCCCCCTCTACATGGAGCCTTTTGGAGATGATGATTTAAATCTGTAGGCCATCCATCTTATCAATAATTTGAGACTTTGTGTGCACTCTTGTATATATGCACATTCAAGTATCTGCTGGCTTTGAGTTAAGGCAGGGCCATGCCCATTACCGGTCCTTGGGAGGTTTGGAACCGGGCTGTGGAAGTGGTGGGCAAGCGTGTGTGTGTATCCCACATGTGTACACTTCAGGGGTGGGTTCTACTTACCTTTACTACCAGTTCGCAATGACGCTGTGCACATGCTTTTCTGCGCATGCGCAGAAGCATTTTCATGATGTCAGGTTCAGTGGGTGGGGCCTCCCGCCGGTTTTACTACCGGTTCTATAGAACCGGTGTGAACCAGGGGCAACCCATCACTGGTGCATTTGCCCACTGCTCATGTGTAACCATCCCCTCTCCCCTCACCACAAAGCTGGAAAGATTGGGGAACTCTGAGTTAAGGTACCAGACTTAACCTGAACCTGGGAGACTGTAAATTCTAAGCCTGCCTTATGTATGAAAGGCAATTGGTGATTTTTTGGTCAGTCACCAAAAAGACTGTGAGTTCTAATCCCACCTTAAGCATGAAAGCTGGCTGGGGACTTTGGCCTAATTATTCATGGAAACCAGCTGGCTGAGAGAGATTTGGACGTCTCTCTCTCCCTCCCTCCCTCTCTCTGTTTCTCTCTCTCTGTGTGTATGTCTGTCTGTCTCTCTCTCTCTCTCTCCCCCCCCCCCCAATCCACCTCACAGGGTTTTTGTGAAGAAAGCAGGAGGAAGGAGTAATAGGTAGGAAGGAGTAATAGGTATGTACACCACCTTGAGTTACTTACAAAAATAAAATAAAGGTGGGATTAATAAATAAATAAATAATATGGCCTAGCACCAAGTGTTTTTCTTGGCCAAAATAAAGTTCTACTCTTTGATGCTCTGACACTAAGATTAGAATGGATAATTTGGATGGTAATTCAGTCCTAATGCAAAGACTGCAAGCATAGTGTGTGTGTGTATGTGTGTGTGTATGTGTGTGTGTGTTCATGTGTACGTGAATAAGGGAGAAACATAAGCTCTTTTTCAGCTGTTAGGTTTGAGGTAGCTGATTGGGTTGCCCATCTGCTATTTTTGGCTTGGAGATGCACTTACCTGCCTCGAATAAGACTCATAGCCTTGAACGTCATGTCTAGCTCCAGGGTAAGTCTTCCCCCCTTCCTGTTGGACTTCCTCAGAAACTAAACTTCAGAAATATAATATGCAATCCAACAAAGCAGAGTCATTAATAACATTCAGTCACACACATAGACACACACATTTACAGATCCATTCACTGGGGTAAAGGTTTTGGTATTGCATCAAGAATGCTAATGCACAGGTCCTTATATGGACTTCAAATGCTGAGAATTCTCTCGTTTTTCTTAAGCTGTCTCATTTACGTCCTGCTTCAGGCATAAAATATGATGTTGTCCAAGGTATTATCTAATCCTTTGTCCTTCTTCTATTGCAGTGATCAAAGACACTTTGATACTGGCAAGGAGAGCAACTTTTATTGCCACTTTTCTTTATCCCAAACACACTTTAAAAGTGGTTGGCTTCACAGTGCAAGGAAGTGTGAAGTCAATACTTTTTCAATTCTATTCACTGGAAAATATGTTGCTGAGTGGAAGATCACCTGGGCAATTCATCATCAAGAAATTTATTCTTTAAATAAAAACAGTGGAAGAGATATAACTTCTCTGCATCATGCCCTTCAAGAGGGATCCCCAAGGATCAGCTCTGAAAATTTAAATGTCAGCAGCATTCATATCTAAATGACAGATAGAAAGAAATAATGTTCTCCTTTTCTTGTACAATATGCTAGGTTGATATTTTCCTGAATTCTCTGCTGTTTCTTTACGTGTCTATTTATTTACATTATTCATAAGCCACCAAATAACAAGACATTATCTGGGCAGCTCACCATATAAAAATAACAAATTAAAAAATACAACAGTTCAACACAACTGCAAAACAACATAAAGAGCAAAAAAACCCCAAACCCTAAATAAAATAAAATAAAATAAAACCCAGATCATGGAAAACAGGAGAGAATAAAAACCAATAGAGCAAAAGCAACAATAAATAGAACACAATTTTTAAAGGCTTGAGAATCAGCTTTTTAACAAAAAAAAATAAGAAAGAAAGAAAGAAAGAAAGAAAGAAAGAAAGAAAGAAAGAAAGAAAGAAAGAAAGTAAGTTAAAGCTAAGTCCAGGTTAACTATCCTAGGGAAGCAGGGATGTATGTAGGAAAATTTTGTTTAGTGAAAAGATTGCAAAGAATAAATTGAACCTAACACACCTAGCAAGCTTAACAGTCCTGATCCAGTCCATCACCACATTAAATAGCAACTTAGCACCTTTTCAACCTCAGTAGCATATTATGAAAAATGAACCCAGTATCTGGGTCACATTATGGTAGTATCTCTGTACTAGAAATCTCTGGATGATCTTTTAATAATATAAGGCCAGCAATAGCAATAGCACTTAGATTTCTATACTGTTTCATAGTGCTTTACAGACCCCCCACTCTCTCTAAGCAATTTACAGAGTTAGCATATTGCTCCCAACAGTCTGGGTCCTCATTTTATGGACCTCAAAAGGATGGAAGGCTGAGTCAACCTTCAGCTGGTAATAGGGGTGGGTTTCACTTACCTTACCACAGATTCGCCATGCACATGCATGCTCACTTTGTGTATGCGTGTTCTGTCTGTGCATGCGCCCAGCCTTCCATGCATGTGCTTTGCTTGCTTGCATGGCTTACACACATGCGCCCGACCTTGAAAACATGCCTAAATAGCATGACTTGGAGCCGGGGCGGGTAAGTGGACCCACCCACAATCTCTGCTACTGGTTTGCTCAAACTGGTACAAACCAGCTGAATACACCTCTGCCTGGTCAGGTTCAAAGGAATTGAACCCCTGGCAATTGTGAACAGAGTTAACCACTGCGCCACTCACAAGCATATTGGAAGAATCCATGAAACAAGTCTATTCCCTTTGCATCCTAGAAAGGTGTAGCAGGGGTCAGAAGTGTTCAGTCTACAAGTCAAAGAGTTTTCTCCATCCCCATCCAATTTCCTTTCTATGAACTTCTTCCTTCAAGAAAAGATACTTTTTTCTATACGGAAAGAATAAGGAAACAATACTTCTTTCAGGAAGCAAAAATAAGGATTATGGGTACAATAATTCTCTCCCTCTTTCTGAATAGAATGAATTCTTGATGAACGTATCTTTTTTTTTTATGTACAGTGAGAGCATATGCATGAAGATAAATTCCTTGTGTGTCCAATCACACTTGGCCAATAAAATTCTATGGTTCTATTAAGGAAGGCTATCAAGGTGGGGTGGAGACATGAAGTGGAAGGAGGGATGTCTGTTGAGTGTAAATGCCTGCCCTCCAAACCTAGAGTTGTAAGGGTTAACTACCCAGGGATCCCTTCACCCACTGACCACTCCTTACCTGGACTCCACCCCTGGAGTACTTAAGGGTCATCCATGCGGTCTGGGGTCATTCCAGCTGCAAACCTGTAAGAGAGAAACATTATGTAAATAAAGAAACTTGATTATACACATGCCTGTGTATTTCCTTTATTGGGCTCGATCCAAAAACATTCCAACAATGTCCCTCAGTAGAAATGCCCTGCAGAGCTGACCTTGTGTCAGAGAAGATTAAGATTCCTCGGAGTCTACAGGGTGCTTGGCAATTTTTTCTCATTCTACTAATATGTATTATATTGCATTCATAGCCCAATTTAAATTAACGTAACAAGTAGCAATGAGGATGATGCTCTCATAAAAATAATAGTAGTACTTAATATACTTAGTATTTCCACCTGAGCCATGTGCCTTGTTTTAATGCAAATGATCTTCTCTGGTAAATGAATCTATTTTAAATGGGGAAACCAATTCAAAGAAAGAGTAAAAAGATTTGGTTGCATCTTTAAGCAAATTGGCCTGTTTCATGCTTCTCTGGCCAACTGATGCATTGGGGAGCATTTATTCTATGGATACTGCTCAACTGCAGAGTTTATGTTTGTAGTTTTAATAAAAGATATGTTCTGTATATGTGTTTGTGTGTGTTCGCATACCCACACATGTGCATGTACACAGACAGACAGACAGACACACACACACACAGAGAGAGAGATAAAAACCTAGACAGAGAGAAACAGACATTTAAAATTCATATTTTCAGTTCAGAGTTGTATAATAATATTGCTATTCAAGCACAAAAACACATATTCAGTGTAAAGAAGTGCATGACAATAATGCCAATATCAAATTGCTGAATAGTTGAGGTGGGCAGTCTATAAATTACATTAATTAATTAATTAATTAATTAATTAATATTAATATAGCCTGGTTTAGCTCAGCAGACTAAAAGCATAGTGTTTTAAACCAGCTGTCTGCAATTACTGTAAGCTCGAATCTCACCAGGCTCAAGGTTGACTCAGCCTTCCATCCTTTCTAAGGTAGGTTAAATGAGGACCCAGTTTGTGGGGGCAATAAGCTGACTTTGTATAAATATACAAAAGTATGAAGACTATTGCTTAGCTCGTTGTAAGCCGCCCCGAGTCTCCGGAGAAGGGCGGCATATAAATCAAATTTATATATATATATATCCTGTGTAAGCTTTTTTTGAGAAACCTTGATTCAGACTTTTGTATTCCACTCAGTTCCAGACACATAAATCAGGGGTGTCAAATTCTGTTTAGATCAGAGTTGTGTTTGATCTTGGGGGGATGGGGTGGGCTTGGCCAGCTTGATGTCACTCATGCCTGTGGGTGCCTTCTCTGCCAGAGAAAACAGGCTCCCGAGCTCCCTTTTTGTCTGCAACTGCCTCCTGCAAACCTCTGGCAGTGAAAATGGAGATCCGGAGGAAAATGCAGCCCTCCCGAGTTCCATTTCTGCTGGCAGAGGAACCGCATGCTGGTCCTTTGCTGTTTCCGTGGGCCAGATCTAAGCACCTCGTGGGCCAGTTCTAGCCCTCAAGCCTTGAGTTTGACACCGCTGCTCTAGATAATTTAAAGTTATTATCAAACCAACAAATTGGCAACAACCAACTATGAGTAAAGACAATAAATCATTTCATTGAGGCAGCCAATCCTCATCATTAAATCCGAAGGCCTTCAGAAACTCAAGAGTGTTGAGATTGCCATGGATTAAAAATAGACTGATCCACACATATGCTTAAAAGAATGTATGGTAGCTCATCTAAGGGCAGCTCAGGAGCTCCTTCTTGGCAAACAGAAAGTCAATATCCAGATTCTCTTCAAGAAACTTGTTTATTTACATGACTTCTAATAACATATTTTCAAGGTAGATTAGACTCAAAACTAATCTCATGTGGGTCATTATTCTAAAGCTACAGTAATAAAATCTTGCAAGTCTAAATAGCTTTTTTCTCCCATCCTTTTATCTTCATGAGAACTAGGCTTGTCTGAGATGTTTACTCACTCTACACTCTGGCTCTGGACTCAAGCCTCTTTTATCAGATCATTTCCTTAGTAGCAGGTTTTCCTTTTATCCCTCAAGGTCATTCCCTCTTCCCTCTACAACCATACATAACTTGGAAAAAGTGACATTTAACCCAAATGTTATTATCCCTCATCTTCATAGGGCTGTATTAGTGTTTCTCAACCTCAGGAACTTTAAGACATGTGGACTTCAACTCCCCAAAAAATA
>WNWU01013631.1:3589005-3603186 GCA_012654045.1 Ptyas mucosa | reverse complement strand
AACTGCGCATGCTCCAAGATGGTGGTGCTTGCCTGAATCGCGGCTTGAGGATGGGGTCCTTTTTACCCCCGTAGGTCTTCTAGGGGGTCGTTTTGACATCTTCGGCCTGTGGCCCGGCTAGGGGAGCTCTTAGCCAGTCGGCCGGGAGGGGTTTCGCCCCCCGGGACATCGCGGTGCGGCTGGGAGAAGAGCGTGACGGTGGCGGTTTCGGCAGCATCGGCGAGATTCCGGAGGGTGGATCCCACCGCCCGCATCAGCTGGGCGTCGGCGGCGTTCCGAGCCGGAGGCCCTCTGAAGCTGGAGCGGCGGCAGCCTATGGATCTGCTGGGGCCATTGCTGCCCGGCGTTTTCCCCCTTAGGCTCTGGGGGTTTCTTCTGGATGCCGTGGGGACTGCTGGATTCCCTTGTGAGACCTGGGGCGCTGCCAGAACTTTTCGGTTCAGGCAACGGCAGCAGCAATGGGAAACGGCGATTCTTGGCTGCAACTGCTACAGCCGAAATGGTGGCCAGCCGGTGATGGTGGGGAGGGGAATGCCTGCTCCTAGTTTGGTTAGCCTGGCTACTGTGGACGATGGGATCGCCGAGACAAGAAGAAAACGTGGCAGACATACATTCTTGCTCCGGATTGACTAAGACCTATAGGAGGGCTACCCAGGGGATGGGACAACCCCCCGTAAATCTTGGGAGGTCTCCATCGTGATTATGGAGGCTGGGGGTGGGAGTTTTTTTCCTCCCCCCTATTTTCTACCATTCCCCTTTGGGACTTTGTCCATCCCGGAACAGCTGCCACCTATCGACTCTCTGACATTAGACTATGGCTTATTTCCATCTGAGCCTTTTGACTCGCTGATACCTAAACCATGGCTTGTTTCCATCTTAGCTCCCCCCCTAGTCGTTGGGGAACTGTCACTTATGTGGGGTTGCTATGGGAGCCAGTGTATTTTTCCATCTCACTACCAGAGGGGACTGACCATCAGACCAACCACCGTGAGAGGGCGGTTTTGGACTTTAATCCCCTTGGATTGTGCTCGATAGCCAGCACTGGTTTATTACTGCCTTGCACCAGTAGAGGGGACTGACCATCTGACCATCTGACCAACCACTGTGAGAGGGCGGTTGGATTGTATCCCCCTTGAACTATGTCGACTTGGCTAGAGACCCTGTTCACTGTTGTGAGGGAACAGTCGTCTGGGACTCGGATTGTGGATGCCCCCATTTTATTTGCGTTCCCCTGGACCTTTTTTATCTTTTATGTAGACCCGGGGATGTGGTCACCTATCCTCTTGAAGCAACATGTACTCGGCAGCTGAACTTCTTGGTCTGCGAGATTCCCCCCTCTCGCAGGATTGGCCTTCTATTTTATCAAGGGCCTACCTCGATGACGGGTTTTGGAACCCCGAGAGGTGGCATGCGGCCAAGAGGGGGCTAAGGGGTTTTTTAAAATTGTCATTAACTAAATTAACTAAATTTTTAAGGGGTTCTGGGGAGGGGGAGGGGAGGGAGGGGAGGGGAGGGGGAGGGGCAGGCCTGGTAAGGAATCATGGCATGGGAGGAGGGGATCCTGGGGTTGAGAGGGGAGCTAGAGGTTGTCTGGATAGTGCCTGGAACATCACTACCGTGAGTGGGAGGGGTAGATATGGCGGGAGTAGGGGGCCATATCGAGTTAGGGGAGTGCGCACCCGCTGTTTACGAGCGGTGGCGCGCTCCGGCCCCCAAGACTCCACCCGTTCCCCAGGTTGCACAGACCCTCAGGGCCCGATCCTTCGGCTGATGTTATGCAATGCCAGGTCCGTAGTAAATAAAGCCCCCCTCATTTGTGATCTTATTTGTGAGGGGGGAGCGGACCTGACAGGTATTACGGAGACCTGGTTGGGCCAGGAGGGGGGGGTTCCCCTCGTTGAAATGTGCCCACCAGGTTTCCTCACATTCCATCGGCCAAGGTTACAGGGCAGGGGCGGGGGAGTAGCGGTTGTTATTAAAGAAGGTCTGAGACCGAGGGAGGCCACAGTTCCTCAGACGACCGGTTGTGAGTCCCTCCTTGTGAAGTGGGGTCATGGGGTTCAGATGGGTTTGCTGGTCACGTACCTGGCTCCCTGCCACGTGGCAGCAGCCCTGCCCGAGCTCCTTGACGTTATCGCCGCGGTGGCAGTTGAAACCCCTAGACTTATGGTCATGGGGGATTTCAACCTCCCATCTGTCGGCGAGACGTCGGAGGTGGCTCGGGAGTTCATGGCTTCCATGACAGCTATGGACCTGACCCAGTTAATTCATGGCCCTACCCACACGGGGGGAAACACACTGGATCTGATTTTTGTCTCTGGACAGTGGTTGAGTGACCTTGAGATAGGGGACTTAGTCATCGAGCCCTTGTCATGGTCAGATCACTCTCTCCTTCGTCTTGACTTTCAAACCGCCGCACCCTGCCGCAGGGAGGCGGAGCCTGTTAGTTGGTTCCGCCCCAGGCGCCTGATGGAACCTGATAGGTTCCAGATGGAGCTTGGGCCATTTCCTGAGGCTCTGGCACACGCCTCGACCGGAGACCTGGTGGCCGCCTGGGATAGGGCGGCTACGGGTGCTCTGGATCGGGTTGTGCCTTTGCGGCCTCTGACCCGGCGCCGATCTCAATTGGCTCCTTGGTTTTCCGAGGAGTTGAGGGAGTTGAAGCGCCGGAAACGACGCCTAGAGAGTAGTTGGAGAACCAGTCGTTCTGAATCTGACCGGACACTAGTGAGATCCCATATTAGGAATTACTTAGTGGCGATAAAAGCAGCTAAATGTAACTATTTTGCTGCTCTTATTGCGTCATCAGATAATCGCCCAGCCGCCCTCTTCAGGGTGACCCGCTCCCTACTTCATCAGGAAGCGCGGGAGGACCCCTTGGAGGGTAGAGCTGAGGATTTTGTTCAGTATCTGTATGACAAAATCACTCAGATTTGGGAAGACTTGGACTCTGACTGGGTAGTCCCGGGGAGAGAGACAGGGGCAGGTCTTGTGAGTGTTATCTGGACTGAGTTTGATCCTGTGACCCCTGAGGACGTGGACAGGATTCTGGGCAGGCTGAACGCGACCACTTGTTTATTGGACCCGTGCCCCTCCTGGTTAGTACTGGCTTCCCGGGAGGTGACACGAGGCTGGCTCCAGGGGATTATAAATGCTTCGCTGGGTGAGGGTGACTTTCCCGCCGCCTTGAAAGAGGCGGTGGTGAGGCCTCTCCTCAAGAAGCCTTCCCTGGACCCAGCAATGTTGGTAAATTATCGTCCGGTCTCCAACCTTCGCTTTTTGGCGAAGGTTGTTGAGAGTGTGGTTGCGCAACAGCTTCCCCGGTACCTGGATGAAACGACGTATCTGGATCCGTTCCAGTCGGGTTTCAGACCCGGGTACAGCACGGAAACGGCATTGGTCGCGTTGGTTGATGATCTCTGGAGGGCCCGGGACAGGGGTTGTTCCTCTGTCCTGGTCCTGTTAGATCTCTCAGCGGCTTTTGATACCATCGACCATGGTATCATGCTGCACCGGTTGGAAGAGTTAGGGGTGGGAGGCACTGTGCTACGGTGGTTCTCCTCCTTTCTCTCTGACCGGTCGCAGTCGGTGTTGACAGGGGGGCAGAGGTCGACTCCGAGACCCCTTATATGTGGGGTGCCTCAGGGGTCGGTCCTCTCGCCCCTCCTGTTCAACATTTATGTGAAGCCGCTGGGCGAGATCATCCGTGGTTTTGGGGTGAGATATCACCAGTACGCTGATGACACCCAGCTGTACATCTCCACCCCAGACCACCCCAACGATGCCCTTGAAGTGATGTCCCGGTGTCTGGAGGCCGTGCGGATCTGGATGGGGAGGAACAGGCTCAGACTCAACCCATCCAAGACCGAGTGGCTGTGGTTTCCGACGTCCCGATATAGCCAGCTGGTACCATCGCTGACTATCGGGGGTGAATCATTGGCCCCGGCAGAGAGGGTGCGCAACTTGGGCGTCCTCCTGGATTCGCGGCTGTCTTTTGAGGAGCATTTGACGGCCGTGACCGGGAGGATTTTTCATCAGGTTCGCCTGATCCGCCAGTTGCGTCCCTTTCTGGATCGGGACTCATTACACACGGTCACTCACGCCCTCGTCACCTCTCGCCTGGACTATTGTAATGCTCTCTACATGGGGCTCCCCTTGAGGAGCACCCGGAGGCTCCAACTGGCGCAGAGTGCGGCCGCGCGGGTGGTGATGGGAGCGACATGGCGCTCCCATGTTACTCCCCTCCTGCGCGAGCTGCACTGGCTCCCGGTGGTCTTCCGGGTGCGCTTCAAGGTGTTGGTTACCACCTTTAAAGCGCTCCATGGCTTAGGACCCGGGTACTTACGGGACCGCCTACTACCACCAATAGCCTCCCACCGACCGGTACGTTCCCATAGAGAGGGGCTCCTCCGGGTGCCGTCGGCCAAACAATGTCGGCTGGCGGCCCCCAGGGGGAGAGCCTTCTCTGTGGGGGCACCCACTATCTGGAACGAGCTCCCCCCAGAGTTACGGAGGATCCCGGATCTTCGTGCCTTCCGCCGTGAGTTAAAAACTTTCCTGTTCCACCAGGCGGGCCTGGCCTAATTCTTCCCTTTTCCCCTTCTGTCGTAAAAGAATTTAGAAATTTTGAATTGTAAAAATTTTAATTTGGGGATTTTAATATTTTAATATTTCAATATTGTAAATTGGGATTTTAAAGTATTGGGGCCAATGTTTAATTCGGTTTTATTTGGTTTTTAAATTTTGTACATATGTTTTTTATTTATGGCTGTTCACCGCCCTGAGTCCCCCCGGGGAGAAGGGCGGTATATAAATTTAATAAAATAAAATAAAATAAATAAATAATAAAATAAATTCTTGCTGCGAGGCTTCAAAGGGCCGTCCTACAGCTGATCAGTGTTAAAAGAAAACAAATGAGTAGACCGGTGCCTGTAAAAATAGAAAAAACAGCCCCTTTCAGCTTCAGCATAGGTTAATTACCATAAGTTGATTTGATCAGCCTCCCGACTCTCAGCTGATTTGCTCTTGCCTGTTTTGCGGAGGGCTCTGTCGCTAGCTAGCTGCAAAGAGGTAAATTGCTGGACCAGATTTTTTTTCCCCTAGCTATGCTGAAAAAGCAAAACTGAAAGTAAAGCAGGATCTTGACAAAATGAGGCAGAGAGAGATTTATTTTTATTTTTCCTCACCAAAAAAGGTAGGTGCAAAACTGCAAGCAATGGGAAATTTAGGGCAAAAGAGGAGGTTCAAGATTTTAAAACACAAAAGAAAAAAAGCTCTATTTAACTAGGGAATTGTAATAATTGAGATACTATTAATTGTATATTGTATTGAAAGCATAAATAGTTAAGTTGTGGTTTGGAGGACTATATGGGGGAAATTATTTGGTTTATTATTATTGGTAAATATAATTAATTGATTTGTAAGAAATTGGATTGCATGGAAATAATTGGAATATTCATGTTCATATTGATTAATATACAAAAAAGATAGTTATATAACTAATTGATTTATATTAAAATGTTGAATTTGTATTAAACAACTGTAATATTACATAATTAACCAATGTGAGGATGGATATAAAAATAGATGACAATGGGAAGGGGTATAATATAGAATAGAAGGGGAAAATTGAATTTGATTAAGATTAGAGATGAGGATGAAGGGTAATATTGGTTTTTTAAAAAAGTAGATGAGGAATAAATATGGCAAAAAGGAATATAGAAATTGTAAATTTAATTGAAATGACTAAACACTGTTTAAATTTGTGAACGAGCCAAATACTCTGTTCAAAGAAAATGCATTGTATATTGGTATGTGTGTTTCTAATTATTGCTATTTATTCATATTTGTTCTCTTTTATTCTTTAAAGTTTAACCATTCATTCTTTATCTTAATATCTTTATATTTGTTTGGGGTTGGTTTTCTTCCCTTTCATCTTTTTTACTGTACAGCAATCTTTCTCCTCAAACCTACCACCTCTCTCTTTTCTTTCCTTCTTACTTTCTCTCCCTCCCCTCTTCTTCTCCTCCCTACTTCCTCTTCCTTTCTCCTTTTCCTCCTCTCTTCCTCTCTCTCTTACCCTCACTCCTACTCTAATTTCCCTTCCCTTCCTTCATCCCTCTCTATTGCTGTATCCTTTTATGCATATGGACTACTCAGAGGGCTGAAAAAGTTATTTTTGACTGGTCCTCGCACTTTTGGCCAGTCCTCAAATTTACGACTGTCCTCACATTTTACATTTTTTGCCCTATCTTATCACCATGGAAGAGAAGCAGTTGTGAAATGAGTGACATGGTTGTTAAGAATGCTGCACAGGCATAAATGTGAGGATGGTCATAAGTGTGAGGACCAGTCAAAAGTGCGAGGACCTGTCAGAAATGACATTTTCAGCCTTCTGAATAGTCCCTATACACATAGCCATGGCCACCCAGTCACATAACCAGCTAGCCACGCCCACCCAGTCACATGATCTCCAAGCCACACCCACAAAATAAGCCATGCCCACAGAACCGGTAGTAAAAATAATTAGAACCCACCCCTGGTTGGGTGTCATCACATGAGGAACTGTATTAAAGGGTCGCAGCATTAGGAAGGTTGAGAACCACTGCCCTAGATGAATTTCCTTAAGAAAGAGAACCAGAACATATCCTGATTCCCCATTTTGCTTGTTGGGTAGATGTAACTGGCAAATGATGGCCCCTCAAATAACTTGGCCTCAAGGAATATCAGGAGGGCTTTAAATGTGACTACCAGCACCTAGAATTGGACCTGAAAGTGTAGCTTCCAGAAGAGAGGTGATACATGTGCAAATCTAGACCTGCACAAAACCATGCAATTTGGCCCATTTTAAACCTATTAAGCTGCTGAGCTTGTCAATCAAAAGGTCGGCAGTTCAGCAGTTCGAATCCCTAGTGCCACATAACAGCTTGAGCTCCCGTTACTTGTCCCAGCTTCTGCCAACCTAGCAGTTCGAAAGCATATAAAAAGTGCAAGTAGAAAAACATGGACCACCTTTGGTGGGAAGGTAACAGCATTCCATGCACCTTTGGCATTTAGTCATGCTGGCCACATGACCACTGAGATGTCTTCAGACAGAACTTTGTCCTAGAGTCGGGAATGATTAGAGGAAAACCCTTCCTCTTGACACACTCTACCCTCCTAGCATTCCAAAAACACATGGCTTTTCTCACAAGTATTAGGAGAGTGTGAGTCTAGAGCTCCAAAATATCTTTTGTGTCTGTGTGGCAGTTGGGAGTCTCTGGGAGTTTTCTGTGTGGGGTTCAACATTTTCATTGCTTTTATCATTGCTGGTTGCATGAGATGAGCCACTATATAAATCTTTTACATAAATAAATAAACATTAAGCAATGTCTAGTACTAATTATCCCCAATATCAGATTTTAATTTTTACATCATTAGAATCTAGGGAAGCATTGTAACTTTTTCTAAGCACTGAACATCTCATGAAAAGAAGATATATTTTAATAGCAACAGCACTTAGATTTATATACTGCTTCGTAGTGCTTTACAGCCTTTTCTAAGCAGTTTACAGAGTCAGGATATTGCCTCCAACAATCTGAATCCCTATTTTACTGATCTAAGAAGGATGGGAGACTGAGTCAACTTTGAGCTGCTCAGAATCAAACTCATGGAGTGAGTAGTGAGTTAGCCTGCAACTCACTGCATTCTAATCACTGCACCCAGCAGTGGGTTTCAACAGGTTCTGACCAGTTCTGGAGAATCAGTAGTGGAAATTTTGAGTAGTTCGGAGAATCAGTAAATACCACCTCTGACTGGCCCCATCCCCATCTATTCTTTGTGTCCAGAGTCCCAGCTTACCAGGAGGAAATGGGGATTTTGCAGTAACCTTCCCCTGGATTGGGGAGGGAATGGAGATTTTATAATATCCTTCCTCTGGAGTGGGGTGGGAATGGAGAGTTTACAGTATCCTTCCCCTGCTACACCCACCAAGCCACACCCACCAAGCCAAGCTGCACCCACAGGACCAGTAGTAAAAAAAATTGAAACCCACCACTGACTGCGCCACCACGGCTCTTATTTGTTATCCTTATAATGATATTTGTCTGGAAGATTTCATTGAGCTTTTCTCAAATTGGCTGGCTTGCTGGATATTCATCTTGGATAATTGCTAGCAGTAAATGAGAGGAAATGTTCACAGCGTCTGGAATTAATAGTAATCGAACCTTCAGCATTTCTGCTCCCTCGGTCAGTCCACATCCAAGTTAGCTATTGATTGCCATTGACAGATATCATTGAAATAGCAATGAATAATTGACCAGACATCAATATTTCTTCTCCTTCTCTCTTCCTGTCTGATGATGAAGAGGGTTTTAATAAAACTCATAGCCTCACACAATCCTGAAATAACTTCCTTTATTTCGCAAGCTAAAGTTGTGCCAGATTACAGCAAGTTTAAGCAACGTGATCCAAGTGACAGAAGCTCTTAGAATTAAACCAATAGTGAGCAACCTTTCAATTTAATTGTAATTCTGAAAAAAAAGGTTCTCCTGGAGAGTTGTGTCTGACTCTAGGGGGACAGTGGTCATTTCTGTTTCTTGGCTGAGGGAGCCAACATTGTCTGAAGACACTTTCCATGGTCATGTGGCCAGCATGGCTATATGCCAGAGGTGTACTGAAAACTGTAAGCTTCCCAAAATGGTACCTATTAATCTACTTACATTTTCATGCTTTCAAACCGTTGGGTGGGCAGGAGCTCACCCATCACATGATGCTTTGGTCTTGAACCCAGGCTGTCAGCTTTCCAGTGTTTAACCACTGAGCCATCATGTCCCCCTTCAATTCTAAAAATAATAATAATACCCAAAATGAGGGGTCTTCAAAAACGTTCGAGGCATGCAAGATCATTCACATCTGTAAGAAGGCATTTCTGGATTGTTTTTAAGGAACAATTTCTTCCCTCTTTCCCTACACATAGCAGCTATTTATTGTGAAATGTGTAATTATCTATTGGAACTGAGCCCATTTTTAATGATCTACAATAAACACCAAAAATGAACAAAGAACTAATGAAGAAAGAATATTCCCCCCCCCCCCAATCTCCTTTTTACCCTCACTTGGTCTTTTCTGTTTGCCATTGCCTGTGGACACAGTTGGTTTCGTATTCTGATTATCTCTAGACATCTAACACAGAGGGACTTGTGCATTCAAATGGCAGTCCAGACAAGTGCTGTCTTGATGAGCTTGTCGATTCTTCAGTAAATATAACAAAGAGTTCTGTTTGGTTGGGAATAGGAAAGCTGCCAAAAAGATATTTGGAAAGAAATGTCTTTGAAGCAGGGTAGGGTAGGCTTTGAATTCTCAGTGAAGAGCCAGAACACTGAATTTTAATTGCAGGCTGCTGGTATCAGAAGTGGCAATCATGAGTTTGCACACCTGGACAACTTGTACTCTCAGACAAAGCTTTTGTCAGGTTGTGCACCTCAAAAAGGGGAAATGATGCATTCGTTTTTGGTTTCAGAATAGAACGACAATTCAAGAAATCAACTTAGTAGATTGCTATTGAAATGCTTTTTCTGGACTACATGATCATGCTGCCTAAAGTCACTTAAATTTAAAAGTAAAGTAAAAGTAAAGTAAGCTTAGGTGGGATGGGTGGTACAGAAATGTAATAAATAAATAAAATACAATAAATGTACCCTAAGGACCACCACAAATAAAATAACTCCATTGGTTCCTATCCATGTAAAACTGGCACTGGCACTCCCAGTTTTATTCCAAACTTTTTATTTGTTGGATTTATTCAGTTATTTAGTTGTTATTCTGCCTTTCAAGCCATAAGCTAACAGCATAAAATAATGCAGGAACATTTAAAAACATTAAAAAAAAAAGACAACCTCTAGATCAGGGCAAATATGAAGCTTCAAACTGATTTGATCAAAATGTATTGAGTCATATTTGAAAGTTTATTGCCACTTTAACAAGGTTTTAAGAGACCCACTTGAAAATTCATATCCAAGGAATGCTTTGATTGAACTGTTTTTGTCAAATTTTGGAACTTCATAGAATCCTACAATGATGAATACTGTAGTCCAGCTGCAAAACAAAAGAAAAGGACATATTTAATTGCTCTCCTAAAAATAGATCTATGCCCAACCAACTTCAGAAGGAATCTATTATAAAGCTTGGAAACATAATTCAGAGCTTTCTAAAATGTAAACAGTCTTAAAGTTGTTGGTTAGTTATGCTTGGGCTATAACTCCTGTTCCTTTGTAACTAGAGAACAGCTAGTTTTTTGTTTTTTTTCAGTTTGTAGTACAGAAAAGCTTGGAAGCCAAACTGAAATGATTACTTTTTACCATTCTTTGCTGCAGGATATAGGATATAATCTCCAAGTGATGAAGGATGACTCAGTCCAACAAGTCATTTCAGGACACGAGTGCCAACAGTCTTCACTAGTTTCATTCATGTTTCTTTGGCCTGATGTAACTGAAACCCAAAATGTGTTGAAAAGGGCAAGTAGTATGGATGAGTGAACGCTCCTATATATGATCTCTGCCACTATCCTATAGATATATCTGGGATAGGATTTCTGGAGGCAAGTTGTTCCACTGATTAATTGTTCTAACTGTCAGGAAATTTCCCCTAAGTTCTAGGTTGCTTTTCTCCTTGATTAGTCTCCATCCATTATTCTCCAAAGCACCAGAAGGCAAGACAAGAAACAACGGATGGAAACTAACCTAGGAGAGAAGCAACTTAGAAATAAGCAGAAATTTCCTAACAGTTAGAACAATTAATCAGTGGAAAAACTTGCTTCAGAAGTTGTGGTTGCTTTATCACTGGAGGTTTTTAAGAGGAGATTGGGCAACTATTTGCCTGCAATGGGGGTTTCCTCCCAGTAGTGGGTTGCTCCTGGTTCAGTCCGGTTCTTGTGAACCAGTAGTAATGGCAGCGGGAGGCTCCGCTCATCCAGCCAGACATCATTATGGATGATCTGTACATGTGTAGAAGCATCTGCACGTGTGCACTCCCATTGCAAACTGGTAGTGGGGGTAAGTAGAACCACCCCTGTTTTCTCCCTAAACAGAGGGTTGGACTAGAAGACCTTCAAGGTCCCTTCCAACTCTGTTATTCTGTTATTCTTTCTCATAAGCAGTTGCCAAGCTGCCGAGTTGCTTTCTTATAATTGCCAAGCTGCCCATAGATTTTTTGGATTACCCTTTGGAAAAAAACCCCTCTCTCTTATGTATAACACGCTTAAGCTCCCTTTTCTGGCATTAGATTTGAACTCTAGAAACATTTCAATTTCCTCCAGTATATTTAGGTATGAAATGATTCTCTGTTAATTTCAAGAATCCAGGACATGTGCTAATAGTTGGGACTCCTGCATCTGTAAGTCATCTGTTTAAATTTATTCCAGGGTTCATTGCATAGGGATTTTCCATGTTCTTCAAATTAAATGTTTGATTTTTTTTTTGGCCTGGCACACTCCTTCCTTTTGAAATGCATTCCCCCACTTAATAATGCATTGTGTGTATAAGCTTTATTTATGCAGTCAGACGCGTGAAATTGACGCCTATGGAAATGTACCTGAGTGCAAATGTCTTTTGCTGCCACCTCTAAAATAAACATAAAGCTGGAGTTTATCTGGAATAAACCTTTAATTATGCATCCCTTTCTCTCTTGTTATTTGCTTAAGTATTTGCCATCCGTGCAAAACTGACATCAAACAAACCATTTGTGTGTCTGTTTCCTGGAGGCACTAGTAATTCCCCAATACACTGGAGATTCATGAACTGCAGTCATCATTTTGCCAGCATCCTTTATGACCCTGTCAATTGATTAGCAAACCATGGGTAGCTCTTCCAGTGATTAAGAAACAAATTATACTCCCCCCCTTCCATCTTTGACATGTAACAGGATCTGTGGTATTTTTGTCCAATTGCTAAATACTCGTTTTTGCATTGCATCCCTCGTATTGATTAATCCTGTCCAAATCAGCCTTGATTCAATTTGAATTGGAGATTTGAAGAGGGCATGGCTTGATCCAAGCTTGTGATTTGAGACTCAAGGGGAAACAGATGTAAACTGAGCTACTTTGAGATTTGATTTGAAAAAGATTTGCCCTCAGGTGATACCTGAATCTGCTTGTCTTGATAGAAATGGATGAAAATAGCAATTGTGAATAACAGAATAACAGAGTTGGAAGGGACCTTGGGGTCTTTTAATTCAATTTCCTGCTCAAGCAGGAGACTCAATACCATTCCAGACAAATAGCTGTCCAATCTTTTGTTCAAAACCTCCAGTGATGGAACACCCACAGCTTCTAGAGGTAAGCTGTTCCACTAATTAATTTTTCTCACTATCAAGAAATTTATGCTTAGTTCTAGGTTGCGTTTCTCTTTGATAAATTTCCATCCATTACTTCTTATCCTGCCTCCAGATATGTTGGAAAATAGGATGACTTTCTCTTCTTTATGACAGTCCCTTAAGTATTGGAAGATTGCTATCATATCACCCTTTAGTCTTTCTTTTTGTTAGACATACCTCTTTCCTGAAATCATTCTTCATATGTTTTAGCTTCCAGTCCCTTAGTTATCTTTCTTCATCTTCTCTTCAGTCTTTCAGCATCTTTTTTGTATTATGGTGATCAAAACTCAATACAATGTTCGAAGTATGGTTGTACCAAATGATGAGAAAGCAGTACTAAGACTTTATGTGATATTGATTCTATCTTATTTTGATGCAGCCTAAAACTGTATTAGCCTTTTTGGCAGCTGCAGCACATTACTGGCTCATATTTAAATGGTTTTTTTATTAGGACCCCTAGATCCCTTTCACAGTTACTGCTTATGAGCTACATACCACCTAATCTTCACCTGTGCATTTGGTTTTTCTTGCTTTTCTCACCAATAAATTGCATTTTGTTGGATAGGACCAAATATTCAGGTCTATCAAGATTCTTCTGGATCTTGAGTCTATATTCTAAAGTGTTGGCTATTTCACCCTAACTTGATGTTGTCTTCAAATGTGTTGACTTTTATTCCCTCATCTAAATAGTTTATGAAGATGTTGAAAATGGCTGGGCCTAAGAGAGAGAAGAACCCCACTGCATGCTTCTCTCCATGTAAATGTAGCTCCATTAATGACACATTAAGTGTGGTTGGTCAGCCAGGTACAAATATATCTGGTGGAGATGCTGTCTAATCCAATTTTTTCTATCTTACCAAGTAGGAGGTTGTGGTCTACTTTATCAAATGCCTTACTAAAGTCCAAGAATAATAGGTCTACAACATTTCATTGGTCCACTAATTTAGCCACTTTGTCAAATAATGCAATAAGGTTTGTCTGACATTATCTGTTTTTGAGAAACCCATGTTGGATTCTAGTTACAACTTTGCTTGCTTCTAGGTGTTCACAGATTCATTGTTTTATGAATTGTTTATCTTCCCAGAAACTTCCCAGATATCAATAATATAATCTTAATGTTAATGATAACTGTTGAAAAGACAGCAAAGGCCTATTACAAATAATAGGCACCAAAATAGTTGGAACACACTTGAACTCCATAGATATTGACAACTTCTCCATCAATCAATTCCAAAAGGTAGGTTTATTTGGAACAGCTTATATCCTGTGACAATAACTGTATCACCATCTAACATCCACATCTGCCTATCCAAAGTCCTTGGAAGGATTCAATAGGCAGACAAAAATATGAAATCCAATCTGAACATCTGGCTGACTGTACAGCAGACCATAATGATAATGATAATCATTCATGATAATGATAATCATTCATGACAATCATTAATGATAATGGTAATGGTAACTCTTTTGAAGACATTAACCTCTATAAATGACAAGTCTCCACTGAAATAAATTTTTAAAACCCCACTACCACCACACACAGACACCCATAGACACAGTTTTTTAAACTGTGGTAGAAATAACAAAGATGAGAAAAGACAACACATAGCAGCCTCAAGTTGTGCTGGATCAATTCAGTATTTCAAAATAAAAATGTAAAAACTATTTTGAAAATTAGTTTTTACATTTCCAGTTACCTATCAGAGATCATTTGGTATGACATTAAAGAATGGCCAAGAATGTTCTTGTGACAAAAGATAGATTTTTTTCCTTCCTTCCTTCCTTCCTTCCTTCCTTCCTTCCTTCCTTCCTTCCTTCCTTCCTTCCTTCCTC
>WNWU01013631.1:3570105-3588905 GCA_012654045.1 Ptyas mucosa | reverse complement strand
CTTCCTTCCTTCCTTCCTTCCTTCCTTCCTCTTCCTTTTCCTCTTCCTCTTCCTCTCCCCCCTTCCTTTCTTCCTTCCTTCCTTCCTTCCTTCCTTCCTTCCTTCCTTCCTTCCTTTCTTTCTTTCTTTCTTTCTTTCTTTCTTTCTTTCTTTCTTTCTTTCTTTCTTTTTGCTTGAACTTGAATTTGGGGAACATGGGTATCTTCTGGCACTATCTCCTAACCACGGGCATATTTTACTCACATTTAACTGTGAGTTGCTGACAATATTCTATGTTGGTTATTTGGTTGGCAAAAGCATTAGAAAAGTATTGTTAGTCCAGGGACACATGATGCCCCAGATCAGCAAGCCACAGAGAAGAAAGCTGGCCCAGAACAAGCAGCTTTTGAAGCCTTATGTCATGTCAGTAAACATACACTCTCTTCAGAACACTGAAGTGACATAAAAGTGTTGGTTTGGCCCAAGAGAACATACTGAATTTGTTAACCCTGAACAAGTGGTGAAATTCAGTTGGCTCTATCTGGATCACGCGATCTGGTAGCACCGCTGGCAAGAGGTCCACCCATCCACCCAGCTGTCATCACATCCCATTTTTGACCCTCTGCACATGCGCAGAAGGCTCTGTGCATGTGTGGAGGAGGTGCACTCGCACACATTTGTGAACCGGTAGCGAAGGTAAGTAATACCACCCCTGCCCTGAACTCAGATTCCAAGAAAAGATCAATTTCCAATTGTTCCTGTTTCAACCAGCGTAGAAGAGTAACATGCCAGTATCACAAGACAGAGCAAAATTGTGCTGCATCATGCTAAAGAAGAGAAGTGCTGACAAAATGAATGAAGCCCAAAATTATGTTAACCCTGCCATCCCAAAACAGCTCTGATATACTTAGTCTGAGATAATAAATCTTATTGGATGTCAATTTATGTCAGTGTTAGAAATTCCAAGATGCTCATCTCCCAGTATTTTCTATACATGAAAGTCTAGTTGCAACACTATCTTGTTCCAGCTTCTCCTGAGTTCTGGTGAAGTGAAACACAGCAGCTTTAGAGGTGCTGTTGTGACCCACCAGCAGTCAGCAGAGCTGACAGCAGATTTGGACAGTGAGGAGGTTGGGGAGGAACGTGGACCAATCCTGGAGTCTGAGGAAGGCTTGGATGATAGCTCTGAGTCAGAGGCAGAGAGGGGGCCATGGCCATCTGGTAGTTCTTTCCTGCTTCCAGAATCTCCAGAGTCTGACATCAGCAAGGCAAAAGAACAGTGTGAGCCTGTTCCCAGTGTGCGCATGCACAGAGCTGCCAGGTAACAAGAACAATTAAGGAAAAGGATTGACTTGGGAGTAAGGCTTGGAGATGATCGGCCCCTCCCATAAGACATAAAAGAGAAGTGAATGGGACATGAGCTTTAGCAGGAAGCAATTGGTTCATCTGGCTAATTCAAGATCTGAAAATTCTGTTTGTGACTCTGTGCCAAGTTTGGCCTTGCCCTGCATCTGTAAATTAGCACTTTGGCAGCGTTCCACGTGAGATAGGTGGGTGTTGATAACCTTCCTCTGAAAGACTGTTTATCAAGCCTTGCGGACTGTAAATGAAAGTAATTTACAGCTGTATGAATTAAAGAGATTTGCCAGGACTAAGTTTGTGCTGTTTAATTTCTAAGGAAACCTAGGTCACAACAGGTGCATTGCCTTCTGCATCTGTTAATGCAACTTCCTAGCATTTCCCTATGATGCTGTTGATATTCCTATTCCCGTCTCCAGCTTTTTTAGTGTCTTCTCACTATGACACCTTTGTAGTAGTCTATATAAGAAGCACAGTCTTCCCTTTTTTACTCTTCAGAAAACTAAGGACGGTTCTTTGTAAAACACTTCCCATTCTTGGGGTCAGAGAAATATTTATTGGTTATCCACTGTATGTCTCTTCTTTCTTCTCCAAAGGTTCAAATCACTCCCCTGTATCCTTTCTCCTTTTGCAATATTTTGCCAGGTAGTGGGTGGGTCAAAATTTCCACAGATGTTAGAATTCCAAATAGAAGGCAAAGGGAATGGCCTTCAAGGCAGGAGTAAGAGCCATCACCAATATAATGGGAAGATAAGCAGGTCTTGAGTCTGGCTGAAGGAAATAATTTGGAAAAATATCTCAGCAAGAGTGCAGATAAAGTTAGGAAGGGAGAAGCACATTCAAACTTGCAATATTTTATTACTACAGCTATGCAATAGTAATTGGGGATGTCTTTGAGAGACAAGGGGAGGAAATTCTGCCCAGAGAATGCTCAAACAACAGAGGGGAGAGTTTCCAGTGACTTAATAGTCAGAGAAAGACATTTAAGAACTTCCCCTTGTTATTCAGGTAGTTAAAAGTGGCAGCATCTGACTTGAAAGATTCTGTTGATGTAACCTTACAATAGAGATGCAGTTAGTACTCATGGCTGTGCTTCTTTTATGGACTACATCAAAGGTTTATCAGTGAGAATATACTGGGAAGGTTGGAGAAGAAGATGAGTATATCAGCAGTGTCTCAGTAGGAGGGTGCTAGGAAGTTTGGTAGAAGTGTACATCAAAACCAATTGCTTGCTAAATCAGAATGGCACCATAACAATACTCAGTCCTAGGAATGGCTTGCTTCACTTAGGTTAGTAAAGATGTTTAAAGATAAATCTGCAAAATGTTGCAAATGTCATCAGACACCTGGTTCATACTATCCTATGTGGTGGACAAGTCAAAAAGTGAAAAAATATTGGACAAAAATACATACATGGCTGGAAAAACTGATAAAACAGCATATAGATTTGAAACCAGAGACATTTTTGTTGGGCAATTTACCAGACAAGTATAACAAAGGGAATGCATATCTGATTTTACATCTATTGACTGCAGCGAAAATATTATTTGCACAACAATGGAAAAGTGAAGAGATCCCAACAGATGAAGACGTGATTAGAAAAATATTAAAATGTTCAGAAATGGATAAACTAACACTTACAATTAAGGAAAAGAAAGAAACTGAATATTTTTTGACTTGGGACTTATTTTATCAATGGCTAGCTGACAAAAAAAGGGAAATATATGGAAGGATCATATCCTTCCTATAAGGAAGATATGTAATTTAACTTGGTTAAACAAATATTATGATGATGATTATTAATACTATTAATATAATTTATATTAATGCAAGGAATATTGTTGTAAACACTTTGATTATTATTTCCTAAAATGATTTGTGTTCAATTGAAATTGGAATTTTTGTACGTTATAAAATAAAAACTTAGCACAACCCCCCCCCCCCCAAAAAAAAACTGTTAGGAACATGGATCCTATTTTTCTATTTCTCCTTGTCTCTCTTACCACTGTGTCCATAATGAGAGTTAGATCTCCAACTGGATGCACTTACTGCCATAGTTATTCAATGAACAGAATTTTTTAAAAGATCGAAGAATTATCCCCAAGAATGTCTACGGAGATTCACAGATCCCAAAGAAAGATACGGTAGTTATAGGGTTATACAGGTACTGGAGAGCAGATTGGAAATAATACAGGATCTACTCCCAGCCCACTTCATTAATTGATTCTGGTTTGTAGACTGGAAGTGGACTTTTTCTCCTGAGAACATTTGACATACATATTCAGGGTGAGTGTAGTGATTAAATGTTCCTGGCAATATTTATAGGAGAAGATAGTGTAGCAGGAATCTAAATTTGTGCATTCTCTTTTTCCTCCTTAAATGATTTTGATGTCAAGCCGTTTCCAATGTCTTGTTTTTTGGCTTTAGATCAAAACTCCACAGCAGCTCAGAATAAAAATATATCAGATGTGTGTTCAAAATAACAGATCAGATTAACAGCATATCTACTGCGCAACCCTAATGAGCAATACTATATCAACCTCATTAAAAATTGCTAAAAGCCTAAGGAAAACAAATACAACTTTCTAAAACTGGGCAAAGGTGAATAAATCTCACTTTGCTAAATAGAGATTTCCATAATTCAGGAAAAGAGATGGGTAGGTAAATATTTGTTTCATAATAGATATTTTTATATAATAGACATATGATCCTTTTAATAGTCTTCGTACATTTAATTGGATTGCTTGGGGATTCCTTATGTATTGTAGCCTGTCCTTTCTTATTTCTCCTGTGCTAAAGTGTAATGTCCACACAGGAAATATTTGATCTCAGGCACCTTCTGGGATATGTGTACATGACCTACTAATCTCAAAACATTCATTCATTTTCTTTTCACATAACTATTCTACTCACTGCTATGTAGTGATCTTAAAAAAAGTCTTGCTTAGCAAAACTGTTTGCTGATATCCATAACTTATAGACTTAGAATAACTTTACTGTCACTTTAAACATATGCTAATTGGCATTCATTAAAATGAAATTTTATTCCATACAGCTCTCAAAAAATCACTATTTCCAATACACACTACATAAACATGACAGAATAAACAAATAAACAAACAAAATTATGCATATACATACATATCCACGTATATTATGTGACACAGGAAAAAAAAACACATCCCATCATGGGCATAGGGGAACAAAGCTGTTACAGAATCTGGTAGAAATACTTTGAAACCTCCTCCCAGAAGGGAGCAACAGAACCAGACCATAAAGTATGTGGGGTTTCTAACAATGCTTTGAGCTCTAACCACATAGCGCTTATTAGTAGCATCCTGAAGAACAATAAAGTGCCATGGAATAACAACAATGCAAAAGCAGGGCATGAACACAATAACACTTTTCCCACCGTTTCAATGACATTCTGATTTTAATTATGGATTTAAAATATTAAGGGCTTAAAGTCTCAGTGATTTACGGCTGTGTCTCATATAGATGACCATGTATCTGAGTTCTACCTGTAATAGGGATAGCACTTATGAGAAACATTCAGTGGTGGGTTACCCCCGGTTTGGACCAGTTCACAAAAACCGGTAGTAAAAAGCTCCAGATGTCATCATCGGTGATCTGCGCATGCGCAGAAGCAAGGCATGCACGCGAGCGAAGCGATCACTTGCACGTGCAATCCTATTGCGAACCGGTAGTAGAGGCAGTGGTGGGATTCAGCCAGTTTGCACCTATTCGGGAGAACCAGTTGTTAATTTTCTAAGCAGTTCGGAGAACCGGTTCTTGGAAGAAATCTTTTGTTTTTTCCCCACTTTATAGGGCTAATCCTGTAAGGAAGGCAGGAAGGAAACATTCTGGTGGTGTTCTAGCCTAATCTTTATTGCCCTGCTTACAGAAACTGCCTCTCTGGTTAGCCCTTATTATATTGTAACAGTTAAGGCAAAGCGCCCATCGATGTGAGTGACGTTAAGTTGGCTATGCCCACACGGTCACATGACCACCAAGCCACACCTACCCAGCTGGTCATTAGGGCAGAGAACCAGTTGTTAAATTATCTGAATCCCACCATTGAGTAAAGGTAAATAGAACCCACCCTGGAAACATTGTTTTAGGCTCCAATCTGTTACATGTTCACCTTGGAGTAAGCTCTGTAGAACTCACTAGGACTCCAACTGGAATAACCAAATACACACATGTGTTACTGAAGCAGACCTATATTTTTCAAACACTGCAAACAAATTCAAACCCGGAATGTGGCTCTTTACAAGCTTCACCAGATACTTCTCTCTTCTTTATGAAAAAGCTTTGATATTGCAGCAAAACCCTCCTTTCAAGAGTAGCTGTTGGGGTTGAATAATCTTGTTTATGTCTCTTTTCTACTTTTGAAAACTCTCTACATCTAATAATTTCTTTTTAATTTATCAAGGGTGGCAGGAGAAGGCATGTCCTTAAAAAGCAACAGGCTAATTAGAACACACAACCTTCCCAGCAGATACTGCTTTTATTCTACCAGGAGATAAAAATAATTAGCCTTCTATAGACCAACAAAAATAGCAGAATCTGAAATGTTGAGAACAAGGTGAACAACGGGGTTCAGATGTCAGTGTTTTGCTTCAGCTTTTAAGTGCATTAAGAGCTGGGGAGGTTGTAGGCGAATGTGGCACCATTGTGTTTTAAATTTGCTCACAAAGACAGTGGTGTTCATCTTGATTTCAAGAATGCTGAATCTAAATAGGATGGATTTGAAAAGTAACAGCTAGAGGTGGAAACATGAACAAGGGAAGCAACAAAGTGATCATAAGGTTGCAAAACAAAATCGTCAAAGTTTTGGAGTCTTAAAGACACCATAAAACATTCATCAAATAACAAAAGCTTTGGAAAGAGAAAATGGATAGATTAGATCACCCTAATAAATTGTGTTTCTTCTCAGGATTAAGATTAAACCTATCCTAATGACAAAGAGTTGCTGATGACTTCTTCCCTTCATATTGGATGATGCTTTATAAGGGGTTGTCCTTGAAAATAACTCAAGAAGTTGAAATGTGTCCAAAACACAGCAGTCCAAGGAAGCAGAATTTGTTGTTTATTTATTGAAAGTTGATGTGGCTGCCAAACTCAAACATAGTGAGTCTGGGTAGCTTACAGAAATAAAACCACAATATAAAACACAGTAATTTCCCTTCCACACAACAATCAAACCAAGCACTTTATGGGCTCTGTATCACCTTGGGAATCTCCTGCTGGCAAAACCATGTCTTCGGGGCCTTTAAAAAGAGTGATGGTATTCTACAGGGAGGGACCAGGGAGAAGTCCCTTCTTCTTGGTCCCACTAGATCCATGATGGTGAACCTATGGTATGTGTGCCACAGGTGGCACGCAGAGTCCTCTCTGCAGGCACGTCAGCCATCACCCCAGTCCAGCTCCCCTGTGCCAAAATGGGGCATGGGGAGGTGGGGTTCATGCTTGAGGGAGTGGGGTGCATGCGCAGGGACACTTGCACATGTGTGGGGAAATGTGTGCATGCAAGGGAGACATGTGAATATGCACAGAGACATGTACACATGCATGGGGGTACATGTGCTGGGGGGCGCTCGCATTGCATTTTGGGGGTTCTGGCACAAGCATGCGCTTCGCGCACTCAGCACCAAAAAAGTTAACCATCACTGCACTAAATGGGTCTCCTTAAAAGAGGATCCATAACATATATTTCCTCTCTGCTCTGGTAGGTATGTTAATTAGGAACCAGTCCTTCAAATAACCTGGTTCCATTTTTTTTTTACCATCCTTTAGTTCTTGCACTGATATCAATATAATTCTGGGTAGGATTTATGGTGCTGGTTTAACCTGTAAATCCTAGAGGCATCCATGTTCCTAATGGACCATCACTCTTGTCCAGAATCTGCATATCTTTTGTATTCATCCTATAAAGGGCTTGCTGAAGTTACCAACACATGCTAGATGAAAGGATTAAGTGCCCTGAGTTGCACTATTTTGATTGCAGCCTCCAGACCATGGAACACCTTGTCCCTGTGATACAAAAAGCCAACACCTTGCATGATTTATGCAAGAACATTTTTTTTCCTTAGAGCTTTTGGCAGGGATGACAGGTCTGGGTTATTTCCATAACTTTGTGGCTGCAATTAATTGGGGACTGTCCTATTTTAGTTTGATTGAACATATCATACTGTAAATTGCCTTCACTCATTGGCTGTAGGGCAAAATAGAAATTGTTGCATCCATATGTCTATGGAGATTCTCAGTCATCCAGGTCATGGTTGTCCCAAAGGTGCTTTTTCAAGAGGCAACTGGACTTTCTGGTTTTTCTTTGAGGACATTTCGCTTCTCATCCAAGAAGCTTCTTGAGCTCTGACTGGATGGTGGGGAATGGAAGTCCTTCTGAAGAAGCTTGTATATATATATACAAGAAAGGGCATGTTCCTTCTTTTGGCCTGGCTTTTTCTCCTTGTTGAAAAGAAGGAAAGGGAGAAGAAATTGTTCCAGCGGAAGAGTCTCTGGGACAATCTTCCCAAATTGTCCTGATTACCTGGGGAGACGCACAGATGGTAAGTAAGTGGATGAGTGAGACCACTGCTGGAAAAAGGATGCATGGCCATTTCTAACACAGTATGCATCACTTTTAGGAATGTGCACAGTGGTGTGTGTCTGTATGTGTTTGTATGTCACAAAAGTCCAAATGATGTGTATATGATCAAAGTCCTGCCCTTCTTTAGATATTGCCTAGGGCAGTGATGGCTAACCTTTTTCAGTCTGCGTGCCCAAAGCATGTGTGTACGTATGCACAAGCGCGCACATACACCCAAACCCCTAAAATGCAATGCACGTACCCCACAAGCATGCATCCCATGCATGTGTGTGCAACCCCCCATGTGCCCCACCCCCATGCACACACGTGTAAGCCCTGCACGAGTCCCCACACCCATGCACACGTGAGCCCCTCTGTATGCATCCCGTCCCCTACAAATGCACAGCAGAGACCCAAAGACCAGCTGGCCAGCAGGAGGAACACATGCATGTGCAGCGGAGCTGAATTGTGGTGATGCCTCTTGTGCCATCAGAGAGGGTGTTGCGTGCCACCTCTGGCACACATACCATAGGTTTGCTATCACGGGCCTACGACAATATTTCCCAAACCTTGGCAAAATGAAGGTGAGTGTACTTTAGCTCCCAGAATAAATATGCTGCCTGTGGAATTCCAGAAGCTGATGTCCATACACCTAGAAATTTCAAGGTTGGAAAAACCTGGCCTAGCAGAAATGACAGTATATGTAGTTCAGACTCAATTTCTTTGGGGCTTGTCTTATTTATATCTGTTGCAAGACCACAGATATAAGTTATGGATTCAACCATACAGTCTCAGTTGTCATCTTGATCTTTTATATATATATATTCCCCCTGTGGACCTTTTTTTAAAATTCTATTTGTTGAATATTTATTTTGTGATTGAAATAAAGTCGGGATGAGACCGGAAGTATCGCAGGGAGACAGTCAGGGATTAGCGGGCTCTGATGAGCCCCGCGAAATCCCGGGCTGATGAACTGCTGCAGAAGGGTCTTTGGACCAGATCTGTCCTGCAGGGACAGAGAAGAAAGAGAGGCACCTCGGAAGAACAAGAGGAACAGGCAAGTTCCTCAGAGGTCAGAGGTTTTTCTCTCTGACTTTGCAATGGGGGGCAGTGGCCATTATGACCGCCAATAAACTGGGGCAACTGGATTAAGCAATGGGCAGGAGTGGAGAATTAAACAGAATATTGAAGCCAGGTGAGTGATATTTAACTCATAGGCAGAAAGAAAGAAAAAAAGACTTTTAAAGTAACTGTAAAGTCCTGGGTTGTATTATGTTCTGTGAATTTAAATTTAGGAGTTCAAATTTTAAGGAGGGAAAAGAAAAAAGGAATTATACTATCATAAGACATTAAGATGAAGGGTAATATTGGTTTTTTTTTAAAATTTAGAGAAAATAAAAGATATGAGAAAAATTGAATATATAAAATTGTGTTAAAGATGAACAAAAATCTTTAAAAATTTAAAACCAGGACAATATTCTGTTCAGAAAAGATGCATTGTATGTTTATTTGTGTGTTTTAAAAAATAAAAAAACTTTACAAAAAAAGAAAAGAAAAAGAAATAAAGTCCAGAGAGATCACAATATACAATGTCCAAAATTAGCCAGGACCTCCTCCCTTTTTCAGACTGATGCTTAAAATGAAAGAATGAATGTATGGCTCTGTGTATGATCTAAAGACACTTTGCTTCTGTTTTTCTTAAAAACATGGACATTCATAAGCAATTATCGGAAAATCTTCTAGCATCCACTTCCTTTCAAACCAAAATAAGCTAATATAAGTTTATATTAGGGCATGTTTTCAAAGAAACCAGGTAAAAATAGACTCACCACCTGCTTTGGAGACTTGTGTTCCAAATCACTTCTCATTAAACAAGGAGGGAAGCAGAAATAAAAGAGCCTATTTTAAATTAATTATCAAAGCATAAAAGCAGACATTTTCCTCTGAAGTCTACCTATTCTCAGGCATTCTCTCTTTGCCCAGTGATATACTCCTTTAATTTGATTGGTTATTTGTTTGCCAGGATTTTACCTGCAAGGTTTGCCAATATCAAATCTTCAAGGACTGTTTTGTTCCCCCCCCCCCTTTTTTTAAGGAAATTCAGTTTAGGAAATAAAAATAATAACAATTGCCTTCTTCACAAAAAATTAAGGACCTTTCTCATTGGACCCATTAAGTTCAAAGGAAGTTATAGGGATGAGTGAATAAGCCTCTTTCATTCCATGGGAATTCAGATGTAACTTATTTTAAAATTTTATTTTGTTCCACAAGTCTGCATTTCTAAATGGTTTGTACCTCCCATTCACATTGACGTCAAATTCCAGTATGTACTTCGGGCCAAAAGCTCTGCTGAAAAATTGAGGGAAAAAAGAAAATCAGGAATATCAGGCAAAAAAGGTAGAATATAAATATTTTAATGTTTGGAAAATCATTCCAAATTATGTAGTAGTCTGGTAAGTACTGTATATTTCACATCAGTTTAAATTGTGATATATAAAAATCAAATTCCATTTAATCCCGTTAAGGCCACACTTAATTTTTATATTATTATAGCTGATCACATAATCAGTCAGATGTTTAGACTGGAGATGGCATTTCTATCTAGTCTAAACATCTGGCTGGCTATATGATGAACCATAATAAGATGATGGAATGGTGAAATATCATTAAACAATTAATACCTTGCTAGTCCCTGTTAATCAATATGTATTTTGAATTGTTGACTGGATGTAGTGAATTTGATAACTTGGATTGGAAAACAAGAAAATGAATGAAGAGGCACCGTGGTTTGCACCCAAAAAGTGATATTGTTCATCTGTATTTGCCAAGAGCTGAAGGGGACAGAGGACTCCTACAGATGAAACAAACTATGGAGGAAGCAAATGGCTTGAATGACTACATTAAGAAAAGACAAGAACCCTTACTGAAGGAAGTCTGATTTCTTAATTGGAAGAACAAGTCAATTCAGGGTCAACACTTGAAGAATATATATGAAAAGCTGCTTAAAAAAAACCTTATGGATTAATATCAAGATTGTTAGAGAAAGAAACTGAAGGTTTCATTTTAGGGGCTTAAGAACAACCTTGGCCAACTTATTTTCACAAAGGTGAAAATTCAACATGTAATAAACAATAGAACATGCCAGCTTTGTAGTAAAAAAGATAAAACAACTGACCAGTTGATCAGTGGCTACAGCAACATTTCATAAACTGACTATAAGCAGTGAATTGCCAGAATTATTCATTGGACACTTTGCCAGAGGTTTGAATCTGAATGTACTATTGGGATCATCAAGTTGAGAAGGTTTTTCAGAGAAGGAAAATGAGCAAGTTGATATCTTATGGGACTTTAAAATCCAAATAGACAGGGTGTATTGTTCATAACATGCCTGATATAACAGTTGTTGAAAATAAGAAAATCTGACTCACTGATGTTATTATACTGAGTGATGCTAGGATTGAAGAAAAGTGATTGGAAAAATTATGAAATACTGGAGCTCCGGGATCAAAGCTGAATGATTACGGAAAAAGAAATTTGTTGTTATTTCTATCGTAATTGGCTCCCCTGGAGCAATACCTAAAGGACTTCCTTAATATCTGGAAATGTTGAATTTATCAGACCTGAACACCCTAATTTTGTCAACGACAGCAACAGCAACAACAAAATCACAAACAAACCCCATCCCTGCTTGGAACTGCATATATTCTTAGATCGTATCTCAGTAATTCTTAAGTCCTTGGCTATGATTTGAATTTCCACCAGTCTTAGACTATGAATTTTACAATAGATTACCCACACATAAGATTATGGCATAAATCAGCTATGGTGGTCACAGTAGTTATTCGTACACTGAGTGCCACATCAAAAATCTTGGACAGCACTTAGAAAATCTGTGCACTGAGAAAATTCCCATCTGTCAATTGCAAAAGCTAACTGCTTGTATCCACACATATATTACTCAGATACATTTTCTGGGTTAGGTTCTACCTAGGTTCTTTGGATGGACTTGCTGATGGCCAACACCAGCTAAAGAACTAAGAGCTGTGACTTCACATTGTTGTGAATGGATAATAATAATAGTCCTAGTGCATAAGCAGTGCATATTTAGAAACATTATGTACAAAAAGTATAATTGAGCTGATTATTTTAAAAAATATGAATTAAACCTAGTTACATTTAGTTCAGTTTATTTAAGATTTAGTTGCACTTAGTTAAATGTACATGCATTTTTGTACAGGAAGTTGCACTGGCAATAAGCATACTTCAGGAAATGTAAATAAAAACATGTTCTCTAGGAATACTTATGTATATAGAGAAATGTATATAAGACTTCATATTTTAAGGCTCATATATCCAAAATCTATACAACTGTGAACATTTGATCATTCATTCATTCATTCATTCATTCTGTGTGGTTGTGCACACATTAGGGGTTGTTAACTCCATTTTCCCTAAGATGACATTTAAAATCAATTAAAACATTCATTTTTCAAGTCATTTGATGAGTTGGCTTTATATAATGCTCAGTATATGTTACTGGAGGAAGCTGTTTTGTGTTCTTTGGAGAGCCAAAAGGTTTAACCATTCAGTATTAGAGTAAATGCAGCTTGAATGCTCATTAGAAGCCAGGATTATGAAATAAAAATGATTGTATTTTGGACATTTTGTGCAGGCTGATGCCTTTATGGAAAAGAGAAGAATGTCAGCAAGAAGAAAGAAGGAAAGAAGAAAGAAAAGAGAAGGAGAAAGAGAAAGGGAGAGAGGGAAAGGGGAAGGGAAAGGGAAGAAGGAGGGAGGAAGGAAAGAAGGGAAGGGAAGGGAAGGGAAGGGAAGGGAAGGGAAGGAAAGGAAAGGAAAGGAAAGGAAAGGAAAGGAAAGGAAAGGAAAGGAAAGGAAAGGAAAGGAAAGGAAAGGAAAGCTTGTAAGCTTGTCAACGGACTGAAAACTGGAAACTATAGGAGTACACCTTTAAGAATTGTGTAATGTGACAGAGAGACAGAAGAGCTTTTATTCATATGATCATAAGAACTCATCCATTAACATAACACTATGCAAACCCTAATTTACCACCAGGCCAGGTTTGGATGAACTTAGAATTGAGGATAGGATTGGAAATGTAAGATTAAGGGTGTACGAATCCTTCATTTACTTCAATTTTAAGTTTCATTTGCCTTTCCTGTGCCTTTTATAGCAAAATCAGGCCCAACCTTAACTTAATCATCATGAGTCACAAGCTAAAAATTCTACTTTCCAGTTGTAGAGTGTTCTGTGTTGCAGCAAACATAACCAAACAAGGCTTCCTTAATAATTTCCCAAATGTTTTTTTCCCTCTTTCTCCTCCCATGTATAAATCATTTAATTTCATGGGACACCCAATGTGTGGGAGGGATGCTGAATTCCATTCACACAATTGTATTCCCAGATCTTCTCCCATGGGCGTTCTCCTTTTTAGCTGTTCTACTTTTCAATTATTTGTTGTCTCTGGGACTTCTTACATTTCTCCCCTACACACAAGGCTGCCTGGGGAATTCTGTGAGTTGAAGTCCACAGATCTTAAGGTTACTAAGGTTGAGAAACATTACATTCTGCCAAACATCTATGAACATTCTCAGTCATTCAAGTCATGGATTTTCCTTGAAGACATTTCACTTCTCATCCAAGAAGCTTCTTCAGCTCTGATTGATTCTCCAGTCAGAACTGAAGAAGCTTCTTGGATGAGAAGTGAAACACCTTCAAGGAAAAACAAAGAAATTCAGTTGCCTTTTTAAAAAGCAGTTTTGGGCCTGCATCAGGCTGTTTCCAGGCTTAAAAACCTTCATCAGGGGTGGAAGAAATAGTCTATTTCTAACCAATTTCAGTTATGCGTATATCTAAAAGAAAATTCATTTCTTTTCATTTTAAAGACATAAGAATTGCTTTTTTAATGATAATATGTATGCATTACTATATTTATTTTCCCTAAACTGTTGCATGAATTTTTAAAATGTATTTAACGGCATCACAAAATAGGGAGAAACGCACATAATAATGTTCTGATTCTTCTATTAGTTTGGGAATTGCAAATTGGGTTGATATTCTCCAATATCATGAGGCCTTTCACTCTGCCAGCCTCTTAGTATGGATGTACAAGATTTGTATGCCACTCTTCTTTTGCCAAGGCATCTTAACCAATTGTCATTAAAGCATCAACTGTCGGGGGGGGGGGAAATGAACAGCACATACAATAATGGAGGACACTGCAAAAAAAAAAAGAAGGAGGAGGAGGAGGAGGAGAAGGAGAAAGAGAAGGAGAAGGAGAAGGAGGAGGAGGAGGAGGAGGAGAAGGAGGAGGAGGAGGAGGAGAAGGAGAAGGAGAAGGAGAAGGAGGAGGAGGAGAAGGAGAAGGAGAAGGAGAAGGAGAAGGAGAAGGAGAAGGAGAAGGAGAAGGAGAAGGAGAAGGAGAAGGAGAAGGAGAAGGAGAAGGAGAAGGCAAAAACTGAGTAATTCAGCAATTTTCAACTGGCCTCCAGATTAAGAATTGCTGAGAAGCTTTGGGAGACAAACGGGGTATTCCAGTCAATAAATGAAACCACCAAGATAAATGATTGCAGGTTGATACAACCAAGGTAGTATTAGATCTTCCATTTATAGAGAACACTCCTCTACCTGAAGATAATTCTATTAGAATTCTTGGGAAAGCTTAAATTCTATTCTGTCAGCCTTCTCAGATGGACCAGATGGAAAAAACAATTAGAATAAACTAATTCTACTTTATTGTAAGATTTCATTTTAACGACGAGTCTGATATATAAATTCCTGTTGTTTCTTCTATAGGCTAAGATGTTAGAGTTTCTTTCCCTGTCTGTAATGCAGCTGTGGGCTCTACTCTCTCTTATCAGATCATTCCCTAGGCAGGTCTCTTTCCCCATCTCCCCTCATTCCCATTACACATTCACCACTAAGTCTAAATATTATTTCCACTTTGGGTGTTCCAAAGATGCTTTTTCAAAAGGCTTTCTTGGTTTTTTCCTTGAAAATGTTTTGCTTCTCATCCAAGAAGCTTCTTTAATTTGGGATGAGTTCTGGACTTCTTGGATGAGAAGTGAAACATTTTTAAGGGGGAAAAAAAATCAAGAAAGTCTAATTGCCTTTTGGAAAAGCAGCTTTGGGGCAATCATGACCTGGATGATTGAGAATCTCCATAGACATACATCCAATTTGGGTGAGTTGTATTCAGTGGTGGGATTCAAGTAATTTAACAACCAGTTCTCTGCCCTAATGATTTCTTCCAACAACCAGTTTGCGAAACTGCTCAGAAAGTTAACAACCGCTTCTCCCAAAGTGCTGCGAACTGGTGAATCCCACCACTGGTTGTATTCCCTTCAGACCTACTTTAAAGTTTTGTTGTAGGGATTTTTAAAAAGGGGCAAATACTATGTCCCAATTTCACCATCTTGACCTTCAGAATAGAAATATTTTTTTTTTTAAAAAAGCAATACAACGAGAAGCCTTAAATTAGAGCTTAAAAGATAATAAATAAATTAGTTGATGTCTACACTAGGAATAGATTAAAGAGAAGAGGATGGCTGTAAATGTAACTTGCTAAACAAATATTAATAAAGCACCAATGGGGGTTGTGACTTTTGGAAAGGGTTTAAAAGAACGGTTGGCTTTCCAAATCTTTTGCTAAGCCAAGATGGTGTCAGTCACTAAGCATAATGTAATTCAATTGCTGATTACAAAGTTAATGATGCATAAGAAGGCAGGAAAGTAATAGATTTAAACCCTTTGATTTTTGTTCAATGAAGTAAATGTTGTTGCCTTTTGAATGTCATTATAATAAATAGATTGCCTATTTCTACCAGGAAGCCCCTCAAATGACTTTACTCCTTCTGACCATTTCCTGGATAACTTTTCAGTGCCACAAATAAATCAGGAAAGAACACACCTGGATTGTGACCAAATGGAATAGCAATATGTATATTTTAAAAAAGAATGCTATTGTGGATTGCATGTATTCAGAACATTTTGCCTTCACTCAGATGAGGGGAACTAAATCAATATAACTGATCTATAGAGCCCTTTTAACAGGATTTACTTGCCATGGTTCAGGTGCAAGAAGTAGTTGATGAAGAAGAGCCCAGATGAGGTTCTGTAGCACCACATTTAGAAAATTGTCGATATATTTCAAGTGCAGCTGTATTTGTTTCATCTATTGGCTCAGAAAGTATGTCTACAGTAAGATTATTGTAGCAGGTGAACTAAAGCCAAATCCCTCTCCCATCCCATCAAGCACAGTATTATATGATACTTTTAAAATAAAAAAGGACTTCAAAGCTTGATGGGTAAGACTTCCAAACAGCAATTGGTGAAGATCAATGATGGAGAAAGATTGTTGCATTCATTTGTGGAGTTTATGGAATCCTTGAAGTGAACATGTTGGGGGCAAAAAGATTTAGACTGGTTTTTCAACCTTTAACATTTTCTGTTCTTGAGTTTATTAATATCATCAAATTTTCCAAAAAAGGTTGATCGACCGTTCTCAACAACTTGGACTTTCCTATACATTTGACAAGAAGGAATTGATTATACTCTGAAATATTTGCAATAAGATATTTAGTTCGTGTTTTGTTTGTTGCAGCTAACTGAAAATACAATCTTTAGCAATAAACATGTGTCAGCCTTCTATATAACTGCTTATTATACACAGTTAGGAATCACCGAAGCAGACCTGCATTACTATTCATATCTTTGCTCAGCCCTAGCATTAACCAGTCCTGACCTTAATATAATTCCTAAGAGCAGATATGACTGGAATTGCTCTACTTAATCCTTATCTCTTAATTTAAGTAAGTGTGCAGAGGTCAACCCTGTTGATCTTTACAGGAAGGATAAGAGACTATTGTAATAATCAGGAATCTCCAAAAACTTGTTAAACTTTATCAAAATAAGCATTTGTTTCAATGAGATTATAACAGAATAACAAACATGGAAGGGATCTTGGAGATCTTCTAGCCCAACCCCCTGCTCAACTAAGAGACCCTATGCTAGTGATGGCTAACCTTTTTGCTGTCATGTGTCAAAACTGGGGGTGCCCAGGGGGATCACGCATGTGCATGCCCACACTCATAATTCAATGTGCCCCACCCCCACGCATGCAGATGTAACCCCCTGTGTGACCCCCACTTTTGGCACGGTAGGCCCATTTTTCACCCTCCCCAGGCTCCAGAAGCTTTCTTGGAGCCTGAGGAGGGCAAAAACGGCCTTTCCCACCTCCCCGAAGGCCCTCTGGAGGCCAGAAACGGCCGGTTTCCTGACTTCCAGTGGCCCCAGAAGGCCCGAAAATCAGGTGGCCGGTGTGCGCATGAGCGCTGCAGCTGAGGTAGGGCAACACTCACACGCCCACAGATATGGCTTCGTGTGCCACCTGTGGCACGTGTGCCATAGGTTCGCCATCACGACCCTATGCCATTACAGATATGTAGCAGTCTAGTCTTTTCTTAAAAGTCTCCAGTGTTGGAGCACCACAACTTCTGGAGGCAAGTTATTCCACTAATTAACTGTTGGGAATTTTTCCCTTAGTTCTAGGTTGCTTCTCTCCATGATTAGTTTCCATCCATAGCTTCTTGTCCTGCCTTCAGGTGGTTTGGAGAATAGGTTTATCTCCCTTTTCTTTGTGGCAGCCCCTCAAACATTGGAAGACTACTTCCATGTCACTCCTAGTCCTTCTTTTCACTAGGCTAGACATACTCAATTCCCGCAACCTTCAATTTATTGCCTCTTCATGCACTTAAAGGTAATCCTTGATTTATGAAGACAATTGAGTCCCAAATTTTCATTGTTAACCAAGACAGTTAAGTGAGTTTTGCCCCATTTTACTACCTTTCTTGCCCCAGTTGTTAAGCGAACCACAGCAGTTATAACTTAATAACATGCTTGTTAAGTGAATCTGGCTTCCCCATTCACTTTGCTTGTGTTCAGCTTAGATTTTCCATTTTAAAGTTTTTTCCCCTTAACTGCTGGAAAGGTTTATTTTCCTTATTTTCAAATCTGTTAATCTAGGCAATCAGAGATGCTTACATTTGAATATGCTAAAATCACACTGCTCTCTACCCATCAGATTTTTATAAGAGTGTGAGAAATCACAAGAAGCAAACTAAATGAACTGTGTTGTCTTGTGGAAATCATAAGAAAACAAAACAAATCCAATAGCATATGAAAAGGATTGGTTCCATATGTAGCCAATCACAGAAAATCAAAATAAGAAAATTTTCAAAAGAGAACTGATAACGAAGTTCATATACAGCTTGGACATATGACACAATTAGTCTAAACTGGTAAAATGCTGCAGAAAAGATGACCTTTGCTTATCCCAAGAACAGACAGTTGTGGAAGTTAGATTAGAGTTGTGTAGATGACCACATTCTCTATGCATTTGCCTGATTTTGATCTGCCCTGTGATTGATGACAGTCTTTGATCCTTGAAGCAGATACTTGAATACCATTTATGGAAGAGTTAAAAGACCAACAGTATTCTCAGTTGTAGTTCATTTACAGATCTCTCATCCAATGTGCTAGTACTTAAAACCTTGCAACAATTTTGGCAGGTTCTCCTGATGAAGCAGCAATAAAAAAAAATAGTAGAACTGAAAGATGTTAGATGTTCATTTCTAGAGATATGAGTTTGACAATCAGCTCAAACCCTAAGAAGCATCTAAATAAGTTCTCATTTGTAACTAATGAATAGAAGGAATGGAAAGCACAAAATATTAAGAAATAGCCCACATTTAGAATATTTGTGAAGATTTTTTCCCTTTCATTGTCCAGTCATTTACAAGAATTGATGGACTCTCTAGCTTCTAAGCATTATTCATTCATGACCCTTATAATA
>WNWU01013631.1:3524817-3570005 GCA_012654045.1 Ptyas mucosa | reverse complement strand
TTTCTAAGTTATTATTTTGATATGCGGTTCAACAGGAGTCTGTTGAATCACTCCATTAGGTTATTTGAAAGTTCATTAGTTAGCATACATTTCTTGTAGAGCTGTGTAATGCTCCAATTTTTATTTGGAAGAGATGTTTTTGGAATATGTAAATGCACAAACATAGCATCAATCTGGGACTCATTTAAGCTATCAAATCCACTCAAATATTTATAGCTAGATGTATATTAATATAGAAACAGAACAAGTTGGTCTATGTCAAGAATGGGAAATTTGCACTTCGTAATTGTGAGCTGAGCTAGATCTTTTACTATTGATTATGTGGTTGCAATCATAAGGAGCAGCAATTTAGGACTACAAATTAAATCCAGAAAAATGTTAATTCAGCAAACATCTTCAAAAGATAATATTTGGACAGAACAACTTGATTGAGAGAACACAATGATGTTGGGATATTCAAATGAATAGTTTATAGAGCCTTGGATAGTACAGTGGTCTAAAGCCCTGTTATTAACATCAACTGCCTGCAATTATTGCAGGTTCGAATCTCACCAAGGCTCAAAGTTGACTCAGCCTTCCATCCTTTCTAAGATAGGTAAATTGAGGACCCAGTTTGTGGGGGCAATAAGCTGACTTTGTATAAATATACAAAAGTATGAAGGCTATTGCTTAGCGCATTGTAAGCCGCCCTGAGTCTCCGGAGAAGGGCGGCATATAAATCAAATTTTTAAAAAAATAGTTTACTTTATTATCATTGCACATGGTACAACGAAATTAAATGCCGTCTTCAGTGTACATTATAACTATAAAGATAAAAACACAAACATACATCCTTTACATTCTATATAATTGAAATTGAAAACCCGATATTGCACTACACCATAGAATTCAATATGGTTATTGCCCTGGGATAGAAGCTGTTTTTCAGCCTATTTGTCCTTGTTTTTATTGACCTGTAGCGTCTGCCAGATGGGTAATAGTTCCAAAAAAGGGTGCCCAGGATGAGATGTATCTTTAAGAATGCTTTGAACTTTCTTAAGGCATCAGGAGCTATAAAGCTCTTCCAAGGAGGTGAGACGGCAACCAATCACCCTCTGGATAATGACGTTGACCCTTTGCAGTGTTGTCCTATCTGCCACTGCAATTGACAAACCGTGCACAGATACAGTAAGTTAAAATACTTTCTATGGTGCAGCAGTAGAAGGCCACCAGCAGTGGCCTTCATTCGTTATCTTGCTGACAATCGACCAATAATGTGGAAATGTGGGAGAAAAAAATTCCTTCCTTCCTTCTTTTCTTCCTTCCTTCCTTTTCTTTCTCATCTTCCTTCATTTATATTTTATCTTGTTCTCCTCAGTCTCACCTCTAACTTCTTTCTCTGTTTCTCCCTTTTCCCACTGTCTCATCCTAGCTTCCCACCATTCCTCTCTTCTTCCTCCATTTCTCATTTCTCCATGATGACTCTCTTATATTTCTCTTCTTGTCATCTGGCACCCATCTCTCTTTCTGTCAGCATTTCATACATTTGTTCTGTTTTTCTCATCTCTTTGTGATATTTCTCATTTCCTCTAGTTATCCCTGTTTTCACTATCATGTCTCCTTATTATCACTTGAGTCATTTCTCCTCATTGTTTTGTCTGCTTCTCTTTTCTTATCCTTGTATGACTCACCTTTCCTTCTGGTCTGGCTTTATACTTTTCATGTCTCCTATTTCTATCATCACTACCATCATTTATTTATTTATTTATTTAAAATTGATAGTCACACATTTTATAACCAACTCTAGGCAGCTGCCAATCACCATCACCATTTAATTTCTTCTCTCTGACTGATCTTTTTCATAATTATATTTTTTCCCTTTTTCGTGGTAAAAACATATTTCTTCCATATATTCTCTTCCAGCCAAACTTTCTTTGCAACACCTCTAATGGAATTCATGTAAATCTATCACTGCATTGGTCCAAATTTTTCCCAGGATAAAGATAAATTAGATGATCTAGTAGCAGAGAAGGACTGCAGGAAATATCAGTATAAAACAGAAGAAAAATATATTGTTGTATTCTTCTTCCAAGATTGGAATCTTCTCTGTAATCTCATGGGGGGGGGGGGGACCTCTGATGCATCCTAAATTCCATGCAATATAATTGATATTACATAGAAGTGACCAATGCATGAAAGAAACTAACTCCAATCTGCCAAGTGCCTTCAGGATGGGCAATGAAATAACATAATACATATAGCAAGTGATCATGATGGAATTTCTATTTCCATCATTACACTGCTCACTAATTTATTTTTATTTATTTTTTATTTATTTCGAATTTATATACCGCCCTGATTTTTACAGCCAAGTAAAAACACCTAATACAAACATTAAGAACAACTAAAAAGAGTATCTCAATTGGCCCAAGATTTTAAAAAGACAAACCAATTTAAAATCATCTAAAAGGATTTGTTAGGCCAGCCCGGCTTGTTGGAAGAGGAAAATTTTAAGGGCACGGCGGAAGGCACGGAGGTGTCTATTTGATCCTGAATGGAGTTTTATTTATTTTTATTTTATTTATTAAATGTATTGTCACTCATCTTACCACAGGCAAATCTGGCTGATTTACAAAGTTAAAAAACCCTAACCCTACACAAAACACACACACACACACATACATACATACATATGTATATGTGCGTGTATAAATACTATCAAAATACAAATCTCAACTCTAGCTGATAAATGGGGAGAAAGAGTAGGATGACTCAGAGGGAGATGAGGATTTCTGTTATTAATCTCTCAACCACTTCCAATGTGAAGCTGGGAGGTCTCCATTGGACCCTCAGAGTCAGGGCTTTAGGATCTTACAGGATAGTTGGAGCTGACCTCATGGCAAAATGTTCCAAAGGACAGGAGCAATGGCAGAGAAGACTCTTCTCCTGGATCCCACCAGGTGATGGGACCCACAGCATGTCTCCTCTGCCAGCATGGGTGAATCAGGCCAATCCCATTGAGATGAGACAGTCCATTAAACAGCTTCATGTTTTGATCTGTAATTGCTCTTTTACACTTTGTCCAGAAAATGTGTTGAACATCTCTCTCTCCTTCTCCTTATCCCTAGCCCTTTCCCTCTCTTCTCTTTCCTCCTGTTTGCTCCTCTCTCTTCCATCCTCCCTCTTCCCCTCTCTCTCCTTCTCTCTTTTTCCCTCTCCAGCTCCTTGTCTCTTCTCTCTTTTCCTGTCCCTCTCTTCTTTCTCTTTCTCCCTCTCTTTTTTCTCTCCCTCCTTTCTCCTTCTCCTTCTCTCCATCTCCCTCACCCCCCTCTCCTTCTCTCTGTGTGTCTTTCTTCCTGCCCCCCCTTGTCATTCTTCTCCTTCTCTCTCTGTCATTTTCTAATCTTTCTAATTCGATTGATTGTTGTTTCTTATAACCTCTATGCCACCATTTTCAAGCTGCCTATATTTCAATCATGTTCAAATGTCTCATTCTTTGACCTCTTGTGCCTTACATAACTGGAATAGTCTTTTTATTTTCATCCTAATTATTTGAGAAACAATGATCTCTTTCACGTCTCTTTCAATTTCACTATTATAGGTTTGATTTTCTTCAGCAGATTTGTTATTTTTATAGTCCTCTTTGACCATACCAAATGTTCCATTTGTCCATCTACTTGTCATTATTTTGATAGTGAATCATAACAGTTTTAGAAAATAAATATTTTTTTTAGAAATGCTAAAATTATGTAGAATATTATATTATACCAAAAAAACCCACTATTTGAACCTATTTTGCAGAAATCACAAATGAATCAATGAACTATGTATCTCAATGATTGGAATTTGTCTTATTCCTTTGAAGAAGTTCACATGTAATTACATTTTGATAGATGGATATATAAGGACATCTTGTTCCTTGACAGAGAATCAAAAGCAGCTTCAGTATGAAATCACAATCAGTGTTCTCAACTTTGAACCATCCTTTGAAGAATCAACACAGCAGATTCATGTTTTTGTGCAATGTAAGTTAGGTCAAGGATGGGCAATCCATTGTTCCTGCACTGCATGCTACCTCAGATCCCCTTTGGGCTACCTTATATAGACTCTGTTTGAGCCTATATAAACACCCCAAACTCCTTCCCTTCCCAGAGAATCTGATTCCTGTCAAATTGCATTGTTCTTTGGCAGCACAGGCAATGGGGGAGGGGGAGAAAGACTCCCAGCTGCTGAAATGCTGTCTGATTTATGGCACAGAAAGTCAATGCCAGCATTTTAAGCTGGATTTAGAAAAGAACTGGAAGCCAAGATGCATAGTGTTATTTGTTCCCTAGCACTGAGTCCCTCCTTGGCTTCTAGTTAAAATTAGACACCATTCTAATCTGCATAATGTTAATTGCTGTTAAATTCAATTGGAATTCAATGAGATCAATAAATTGTAACTCATTGACTTCAACCCAGCGGTTGATTTTTCCTAAGTGGTATTTTTTTTAAATTTTAAAAACGTTATGCAATCTTGACCATTGCCGACAAAATAAATGGCTATTGAGTGAGATCCAAAGGAATCCTTATTTTGTTATTCTGTTTTAATGGAAATTTATGTTCCAACCCCGGGGCTATTTATTTTCCTAATTTCTGATGGGTTTCAAGTGGAAACCATCCCAAAAGGAAAGCCGTGAAAAGAATAATTCACTGAAAAAAGTGATATTCCCATGGCAGCTTTTCTTTTTCTTATATTTGTTACCTTTCCCCATCCATCACTTTATTGTCAAAGCAAAGTAGGGCACAGAATGTGTTTTTGCCTAATCATCTTTCCCCCCCCCCCTCCTCTTTCAGTTTAAAAGATTGGGAGATTTTTTTAAAAAGTTGGATGAAAACATAGCCAAGATATTGCTAGTATTTTCCATCAGTTCATGTTGGAGTTACTTTACAGAGAATTCTTTAAAGCCATAGGTGTGCCCTTGGTAGTCAAACTCCGTCTGAAGATGCATAGATCACTACTGCAAGAATACCTATGCACACATATAAGGTTAGAAAGACTATAGGTGAACTCTGTAAGGCATGTACCATGTTTCCCCGAAAATTAAACCCTGTCTTATATTTTTTTGAACCCCTATTGCCATGTGCTCAAAAACCCAATTGGGCTTATTATCAGGGGAAAATAGGGTACAAGGCCAAGAATGACTTCTAATAGAGATGAATAAACAAGCCACAATGAAATGATTTATTTATCCACATTTTTCAAGAATGGTTGAGGAACAGTAGGCAATAGTAACTTTTTTTTTTTTTTTTTTGCAAATTAGTAAATATCATAAGGAGGAATGATATTTCATGAAACATTTTTTTTTCCACGGGTACAGTGGTTATTATATTGATGATATACATTTTTCTTCGCTCGGAGATATCAGAATCATACATATGTTTCAGATGAATTCCTTTCTTTTTCATCATGAAATAGAAGAACACTGACCAGCATGTATTCCTATTAGGGAGGAGAGTTGGAGTAAGGAATGAACTTCCTTTACAGCATAGTCTCAGCTTGTATGCGTGGTAGGTACATCTATATAAAACAGTTCATGAAAAACCATTTATGACATTTCTAATGATATAAAAAAGTGGATGCAGTAATTCCAATGGACAACCTGCTATTTCATGCAGTGGCCAATTAGACACATTTGAGAAGCACTAAAACTCTTCTACTGTTACTCTCTAGCAGCTGCTATTTAAGATATGCTGCTTGTAGTTTAGGAGGTAATATGTAGCCAAGAAGGCTAGAAGCTATTGATACTTCAGTCCTCCATAAATTTATCTTCTTTAAAATAATCTACAGTTCATCCTTGATTTATGACCAATTGCTTGGTGATCATTCAAAGTTACAACAGACCTCCCCAGAGCTGCTTACAACCCGGATTTGAAGCTCTGACAGCTGCCTCTTTCCCATGGTCATGTGCTTGCATTTCGGTACTCAGCCCTGACCCTGACTTGTAGTTATTTTCAGTGTTCCATGATTTATGACATTTTTATTTCTCTGGAAACTGCAGTATTTAGAACTTTTTTTTATTTTTCTGCGAAGGTAGGAGAATGGAAGCATAGCAGATGTATATAGCATACTGCATGATGTTGAAGACATCATGGTTTCCAGCCAAAAAGAAAAAAAAGAAAAAGACCATTGTGGACAACCATGCTGTTTGTTTTATGACTGCCAAATTTACTTAACAATCTCTGCAAAAAAGATATGGTCACGTGGTGACCCACTTAATGATTGACATGACTTACGATCATAATTATGGGCTTCATTATGGTCATAGATTGAGGAGTACTGGTGCACTAATAGAGATGGTCATACTGGATAATAATTCCATACTTGTGAAGATTTTTTTTTTTAAAAAATCAATTTGGAGTCTTCCTGCATTCTAATATTTGGAAGAGAGTGGGGGCTATCTTCTCTCTTCAACATCATGCAGTGTGTTGGATACATCTGCTATGCTTCCATTCCCCTACCTTCACACAAAAAATAAAAAGTTCTAAATACTGCAGTGTTTCCTCCTATGGAAGCTGCCATAAAATAAAGTAAGAGCCATGGTGGTGCAGTGGCTAGAGTGCAGTATTGCAGGCTAATTCTGCTGACTGCCAGCAGTTCGATTCTCACTAGCTCTAGAATAACTCAGTGTTCCATCCTTCCCAGGTTGCTAAAATGAGGACCCAGATTGTTGGGGGAAATATGATGACATTGTAAACCACTTAGGTTAGGGTTGTAAAACCCTGTATTTGATTTAATTTAAAAACCTGTATTTATTATTACTATTGCTATAAGCATGTCAGAGAACCTTGACCTTTTTCTTTCATCTGCTATCATGTCCAGAATACTGCTCCAAGTGAGGTCATACCAGGGATTCATGTAAGTGTGTTAACATAGGAGCATTGATATAAAGTCCTTTCTCATCCATTCCTAACATGGAATTCATTGGGGTTTTTTTGTTTTTTGTTTTTTTTAATTTGATTTATATGCCGCCCTTCTCCAGAGACTCAGGGAGGCTTACAGTGCGTTAAGCAATAGCCTTCATACTTTTGTATATTTATACAAAGTCAGCTTATTGCCCCCACAATCTGGGTCCTCATTTCACCTACCTTAGAAAAGATGGAAGGCTGAGTCAACCTTGAGCCTGGTGGGATTTGAGCTTGCAGTAATTGCAAGCAGCTGATCTTAATAACAGTGAATTAATCCACTGCGCCACCAGGACTCTGTTTTGTTTTCAACAGTAGCCATGCAGCAGAATGATATTTTGGTACTATCCAATATTATTCCAAAATGTCTTTGCTTGTCAGTCATTACCACCAAGCACTGACCACTTTAATATATGTGCCATGTTTGGATTTGTGCCAATATGAATGAGTCCGATCTCAACATCCTAGTCGATGTGGGGTTTATTTATTTATATTTATTTAGTATATGGCATCTACAGAGATCATGCAGTCACTGATATACGATACTAATAAAATACATTATGCATACAAACACAAATAAATATTTAAGTAGAACATCAGCAAATTAGATAAATGATAGATAGATAGATAGATAGATAGATAGATAGATAGATAGATAGATAATTAGATAACTAGATGATTAGATAGATAGATAGCTTGATAGCTAGATAGCTAGATAGCTAGAAAGAGAGAGAGAGAGGGAGAGAGAGAGAGAGAGAGAGATGGGGCACAATGGCTCAATGGTTAAAGAAGCTGAGCTGAGCTAGAAATCTGACAGCCTGGGTTCAAGACCCGAGTGCCATGCGTCATAGTGAGCTCCTGTTACTTGCCAACCTAGCAGTTCAAAATCATGCAAATATAGTTGGAAAAATAGGTTCTACTTTGGTGGGAAGGTAAAAGTATTCCATGCATCTCAGGCTATGGTCATGCTGATCACATCGTTAGAGAAGTGTCTTCCAACTGACCAGGAAAACTTTACCTTTTTATCTTTATGTGGAGAGTACAACCTATGAGATAAAATATTAAATTAAGGTAAATGTGGGGCTGATATGCTCTATAAAACCAAAAACCACCTGCTTATATGTGGTAGTTCTGGATTAAGTTTCTCATCAAAAACCTACATAGGTTTAATTGGGGTTGCTTGAAGAAAACATTAGCAAATGCCAAATATTTCCTTCTAAATTGCTTCATAATCATGTGGGTTGTTTTTTTTTTTTTTTTTTTTGAAGAACACAGTGAAGTCTCTATTAGTATTTTCAGTTCTGTTATGAAAATGCAACTTACTAAAGGGCAATTTTGACCATACCCTTGTTCAGTGCCTGCTCTTCATAGCTGATACAGTGAATGAGAACTGGCACTCCTTTCCTTTTATTGCTGGGAGTTGCTTAGCAATATATTACCCTGACATTGAACAAATGTAGAATAGTAAATATTATGGTTTCATCTAACATTTCGACTGTGAAAATAAACTGCTTCCAAATGAAGTTCAGAGAACAGATCCCAGGGTCAAAGACCACTAGAACAGGCTTTTCGCAACTGCCACACTACCTTTCACACAAAAGAGAAATTATTTATTGGAACATGCTTCCTTCCAGCCCTGGTGATTCATAGCATGCCATTCTCTGGAAAATTCCACCCTCCACTTTTAGCAGATGTGAACTGAATGATATGTGCATTGGGTGTTGCATGGAGCCCTCTGGATGAGCCTTCAAAGTGACAGCCTGTCCCACTTGAAAAATGACAGATCTTTAATATGCTTGTCAAGTGGACATGATAGAGCAAAACAACATCCTCGCAGTTCTTGGCCAGACAGATCCAAATGATCAAATCTGGGTGAAAACTGCTCAGATGGGCTCTTGGTACTTTTCATTTGAAGGAGTTTCAGCCTCTTTCCTGTGTGATTTATGTGAGTGTCCTGTCCGCCCCTTTTCCCTTCTTAAAATATCTTTCTCTCAATCTGAATTAATATAAGGGGTTTGCTTTGCTTGTTAGATGTTTTTAAAGCTTCTTTCCTCCTCCATGGCCCATCAAACCAACCTTTTTTGCATTTCAAATTCATCTAAAAATATCCCCCCATTAAAATAGCAATCATCATTAAAATTAACTCCCTGAATTTGTCGGTTATATTTTCTCCCCAGTAACAGGCATGCTGTAATTAAACATATTTTTAGATTAAACCTGTAATGTAAAATATGAGCACAAAGATAGGCAATGTGATGATACACCATTAAAACACAGGGAATGAGAAACAGAAACATGTTTCTCAAATGTAATGAGTTATATTGATCACTTTATTGTAATGTCAGCACCTACAACCAGCACTAAATATTCTGGGACAAGACTTAGTTAATCTGCTAGTCCTGTTTGTGGACAGACCACCTTTTATCTCAATACAACAGAGATAATTGAGATTTCAATTTCAGCAATTCTTATTTTTTGGCTTCCCAGCTTTATAGTTACTGTATTAGCTTTATAGTTAATTCAATGGTAGAAGATATGGAATGTCTCAGAGAATCCAATAGGCAACACAACTGAAAGTCATGAAATATTACCAGGTCAACTATTCGATTATTTCTATTGACTCATCTTTGCCCCTACCTGATTCATATTTTAGTGCAGAAGATTCTCAAAACGCATATAAAGTTCAAACCAGAAACTCTTCTTTTAGGTTTTTTGAACAAGCAACCTGAAAAAAAATCTGGAATTTTGTTGTTGTATATGCTGACTGCTACAAGAATGCTTTATCTGCAAAAAATGGAAAGGGACGCTAATTCCCACCATGGAAGAATGGCTGGAAAAACTGATGGCGTTGGCAAAGATAACCAAATTAATAGCTTTAATCAAAGAAAATAATGCATCAAACTTTGATTCTACTTGGAAACCAGTTCTAGATGTTGCACTCGAGACAGAAAAAAATAATGAAATTCTGGTATTTGCTGATTAGATAAGTTTATTGTCATAGAAATGTCTAGCATATATTAAAAGCAAAAGGAAAAAGTTGAGGCTGCAATTTTATTGCCTTTATTTTACTGCACTGAAAAGAGTTGGAAATTAACACTTTTCTTCTACTTCCCACACTTCTCTTTTCCTCTTCTTTCCCTTTCAAATTTTCCTATTACCTATATTTTCATTCCTATTTTATATTTTGATAATTTTCAATAGAAGTATACATAACAAAACTGCCTTGTCTACTATCTGTGGAATGCAAATAGTGGAAACCTATGACCCAGCAAAGCCCAGTTGGGAGTTATATACAGTCTGGGACATTGAGTGTCTATGAATATTCTCAGTCATCCAGGTCATGGTTGTCCCAAAGATGCTTTTTCAAGAGGCAACTGGACTTTCTGTTTTTTCTTTGAGGACATTTTGCTTCTCATCCAAGAAGCTTCTTGAGTTCTGACTGGATGGTTGGGAATAGAAGGTCAGAGCTGAAGAAACCTCTTGGATGAGAAGCAAAATGTCTTCAAAGAAATGCCAAAAAGTCCAATTGCCTCTTGAAAAACCACCTTTGGGTTGCATCCATATATACAAGAAAGGGCATGTTCTTTCTTTTGGCCTGACTTTTTCTCCTTGTTGAAAAGACGGAAAGGGAGAGGAAATTATTCCAGCAGAAGAGTCCCTGGGACAACCTTCCCAAATTGTCCTGATTACCGGGGAAAACCCATAGGTGGTAAGTAAGTGGATGGGTGAGACCACTGCTGGAAAAAGGATGCATGGCCATTTCTAACACAGTATGCATTACTTTTAGGAATGTGCTCAGTGGTGTGTGTGTGTGTGTGTGTGTGTCAAAAAAACTGCATATGTTGTCTATGTGATCAAAGTCCTGTCCTTTCTTTAGATATTGCCTAGCGCAATATTTTCACCAAGCCTTAGGAAAATTAAGCTGAGTGTACTTTAACTCCCAGAATAGGTATGCTGGCTGTGGAATTCCAGAAGTTGGTCTATTCACCAAATAGCTCTTCAGCACCTTTGGGACAACTTTGGACATTGAGTTTTCCCATCCTTTTGCCTTTGTTACCAGCCTTCCTTTCTTTATTGCTTACCATTATCTTGTATTTAAAAAGAGCCTTGGTGGCGCAGCGGACTAAAACTGCTGTTAAAGTAGCACTTTACTGCGAGTTCAATTCTCACCAGGCTCAAGGTTGACTCAGCCTTCCATCCTTTTGAGGTAGGTAAAATGAGGACCCAGTTTGTGGGGGCAATAAGCTGACTTTGTATTTAAAAAAAGAACACCGCTTGGGGCCCCCGAAAGCCCTACTAAGCAGGTATATACAAAAGTATGAAGGCTATTGCTTAACGCATTGTAAGCCACCCTGAGTCTCCAGAGAAGGGTGGCATATAAATCGAACCAATCAATAAATAAAATAAATATTCCCAGATCTATTCTGATCCACAGAATCAAGCTAATCTCTCTGAAACAAGTCTATTGAAATTTCCTATGGGGGTCCCATTAAATTAATGCTCACATATTCACCAGGTTGGCAAATCAATACTTGGGGTGATTATTTCTCCATAAATTCATCCTTCCCCCAGAAAAAAAAATATGAGGGAAATCAATGGTTCAGTTTTCCTCCTGGGAAAGTTTCAAGAGCACTTCCCAAAGATCTGATCTCATCTGTCAAGACTTTTGGTGCACCGCACCCCCCCACCCCCAAATTGGCAAGGAACAAGATATCCTCAAGTCGCTGGTGCAGGTGGTTTAAATGAGTATCCCAGCTTAGGATAATATTTTTTCCAGATGCTTCCTAAGGCACAAGCTACTCTGACCACAAACCTTTAGTTTCTGAAGTTTGACACACAAAGATCTAATACAGCCCTTTCTAATTTATATTTGTGATGAAAAATCTACTGTCCATTTTTCCTCCTGTCCTTGGAGCTGCTTCTATGAACTCTTGAGATCGATTTATTTATTTAGCGTATGCCATATCATATATGCACTAGCAATATATATTAATATTTCACATCAATTAGTAAAACACAATAAAATATAAATATTAAAAAGATCTATTTTCAGTTACCAAGGTCTAGGCCATCTAACCATTGTAGTGTAACTTCGTTGTTTTATTTTAAAAAAAAATCAGATACTGGACCGGTATGTGCCCTTCAGCTTACAGCTGGCCATGATGTGATCTATGGTTTGATGTGGGATCCTACAGTCACACTGAGGGGAGGATACTATGCCCCATTTATACAGAGAGTCCTGACAGATGCCATGTGAGGTGCGAATTCTATTCAGGATTGTCCATTACTGACGTTAAAACCTGGTACCTTTTTTGTGGGGTCTTTCAATGTCTACACATTCATTTGGCTTTCCTTTGCGAATTGATGTTAAAGATGTTGGGTAAGATGTTATGCAAGTGTCAATGGCATTCCCTGGATTTGAGCCTTCTGGTTGATAAATGAGGAAGGTTTGAGTGCACTGTAGGAATGAGTTGTAAATAATTTGTCTGTATTTTTTCTGTATTCTGTATTTTTAGGTGTTTTCCTGTATTCTCTCACTAGTGCATTTTGCCTTCATAAAGCTGGCAGTGGTATATGGCTCAGAACAGGAAGCCAGTAAGTCAGAGTGGTTTTAATACATCTGGTTATAATGTTGATAGTGTTATTTAGTCTGGCATCTATTTTACTAGTACGGCAACTTTTAAGCCATACAGGGGGTCATTATTCTGCTGCAGAATAGACCTAGTCTATGATAGTCCTGTCCTGATGACCTGAAAATGGCAGCTGAAGCGCCCCATTTTGTTTGGATGTGAACAGAGGTGGGATTCACTTACCCTCCCTACCAGTTCGCAGATGTGAGTGTGCATGCCTTCCACGCCAGTGGTGGGTTCCAACTGGTATTACCACCATTTCTCTTCACGCATGCGCTTTGCACATGATCACCATGTGCCTGCTCGATTCGCTCGCTCGCTCGCTCGCACACACACTGAACTTGCGTTCCACACAAGTGCATTAGATTTCTGCACAGCTGAGGTGCAGCAATCCACTCTACTGCGCCTATCAGCTGGGCTAAAAAACAACAAATAAAGGTAGGTATAACACGGAGGCGGGTGGGAGGGCCCAGCTCACAGTCATAGAGAACCAGTTTGCTGATGTCACATCATCACCATTACCAGCTTGCCCAAACCGGGCTGAACCGGGAGCAACCCACCACTGTTCCATACATGCTCAGCTTTCTCTGTGCTGTGTTGTAGGCCGGGCATGAACGAGACGCGTGGTGTGAGGTAATGGAATTTATTAACAAGTCATGAAACAATGAACCTCGAAGAAGAGAACAGGCCAACCCCCCCGGTAGCTGACAGCTCTTTTATACATGAGCTGTCAACGAGCTAACCAATAAGAACCCAGATAACTCCCACACTGTGTATAGCCACTCCCCCTGACCAATCCACACTAAGTGTTCCCTGTTGCCACGCCACTGACGAACCACAACACTCCTTCATCCCCAGATGGAACACCTGTAGTCTTTTCGGTATGCGGGGCGTTTCCGCTCCCGAGTAGATCATCGTAGCGCAGGCGCAGTCGAGGGGGAGGTTGGATCAGCTTCTGGAGGCGGAGCTGCTGGTACCTCCTCCTGCTCGGTGGTGGGCGTGACAGCTGCAGGTAAGTCCCCAAAAACGTTTCGACCATCCGTCACTGATGGCGGCTGGGTGGTGGCTGGAGCAGGTCGGGGGGTAGGCTCCCCAAAGGTGGATGTGGCAGGAACCTCCCTGTCTGGAAACATCGGAGTGTGGATCTGTTGACCCCGAAGCTGGTCCATGTGTTGGCGCCACATACGGCCGTCCTTCAGTAGGATCCTGTAAGAGCAGGGGCCAGTTACCAAGGTCACTCGTCCAGGCAGCCAACGTGGCTCGCCCCCAAAGTTTCTAGCAAAAACTAGATCGCCTTCCTGAAACGCCCTCTTCCCCTGACGGATATGACATTGGCATTCGGGGGCATAGGAGGGATGTAACCTGTCCATAACAGTTCGCAACCGCCAACCCATCAGTACTTCGGCGGGGCCTCAGTGTGTAACCGGACAGGGGGTCATATGTTGGGAAAACAAGTAGAGGGCGACCTTCTCCTGCCAGTTGGTGGGTGACAGTCGGCCGAGTGCCTCTTTGGCCGATCGGACAGCTCGTTCAACCAAACCATTTCCCATGGGATGGTAAGGGGCTACCTGGGCGTGGTGGATAGCCAACTCTGCCAAGAAGTATTGGAACTCGGCAGAAGTCAGCTGGAGTCCGTTATCATTCACTATCACATCTGGGAGACCATGGGTGGCAAAAAGGCGGTGTAAGACCTGAATGGTAGCCCCGGAGGTAGTGGAAGTCATCGGTTCCAACTCAAGCCACTTTGACAGTGCGTCTACGACTACCAGAAACACCTGGCCCATATAGGGGCCAGCAAAATCCAGGTGAACCCTCGACAAGGGCCCCCTTGGGGTTTCCCATTCCCTCAGGGGGGCGGAGGGCAGTGCAGATCTACTCCTTTGACAATTTTGACAGCTAGCAACCCACTCAGATACATCCCGGTCCACTGCTGGCCACCAAACATAGCTACGACTTAGTTCTTTCATCCGGACGATGCCGGGGTGACCAGCGCGTAGACACTCTAAGACCTTGACCCGTAGCATGGGGGGAACCACCACCCTATGGCCCCACAAAAAGCACCCCAATTGTACCAACGACTCATTCTGACGGGTTTTGAAGGGGGCAAATTGAACAGGCACCTGACCCAATGGCCACCCCCGCGTGACCCACTCAATGACCGGAGACAGAATCCAGTCATGTTGGGAGTGAGCCGCGATGTCGGTGGCAGTCACCAGTAGTGTGATTTCATCTATCAGGAGAACGGGCAAAGCAGGAGCAGGGTCGAGTACCGGCATTGGCAAAGGGCAACGGCTTAATGCATTTGCATGGGGAATTTGCTTTCCGGGCCTGTGAATGATGGTACAGTTATAGGCAGCCAAGAATACCACCCACCGTGACATGCGAGGTGACAGGACCTGCGGCGTTTGGCGGTGACCAGCCAAAAGACCCAAGAGGGGCTTATGATCTGTCACAAGTTCAAACTGCCTCCCATACAGGTATTCGCTTGATGGAGGCCATGGCTGCCAGGGCCTCCCGATCAAGCTGGCTGTATTTGCGCTCAGCTGAGGACAAGGTCCTCGAGTAAAAGGCAATGGGCACCTCGAATCCGTTGGCTAACTTATGGCTTAAAACGGCACCAATTCCGTACGGGGAAGCGTCGGGGAAGCGTCAGCCGTCAGTGTAAAAGGCAGGGTGAAACTGTATTGGACCAAGACAGCAGAGGATGAGAGGAGGTCTTTGACCCCTTGAAATGTGTGAGCTTGCTCTTTCGACCAGGACCAGGGTGTGCCTTTAGACAGTAATCGGTGGAGGGGTTCCGCCACAGTGGCCTTGTGGGGAAGGAAGACATTATAGAAATTTAATAAGCCCAAGAAGGATTGTAGTTCAGCGTGGCAAGTAGCACAGCTGCGTGCTTGATTGTGGCTATTTTGGAGGTAGTGGGATGGATTCCACCAGCATCAATAAGGTAACCCAGAAACTCGATTTTGGAAACACCAATGGCACATTTGGCACGTTTCAATTTGAAGCTGGATTTACGGAAATGGAGAAGAACAGCCCTTACTCGATCGATGAGCTCACCCCGACATGAAGTGGAGATGAGCACATCATCAAAGTAGGGAACCACTCCGGGCAGGCCATGGAGCAATCGCTCCATGAGATTCTGGAAAAGGCCTGGGGCGACGCTCACCCAGAATTGCAGCCACTGGCATTTAAAAGCACCCTGGTGGGTGACGATGGCCTGGCTTCAGCCAAAATGTCATCCACCGGGAGCTGCTGATAGGCCTCGGCCAGGTCTAATTTCACGAAAATGGACCCCGGGCCGAGGGAGTGAAGTAGGTGTTGGACCACAGGGACAGGGTATAAATTGGCCTACAAAGCCCGATTTAGGGTACACTTAAAATTGGCACAGATGCACACAGAGCCATCAGGCTTTATCGGGACAACTATGGGGGTCTCCCATTTTGAGTGGTCAGTTGGTTCTAGTACCCCCTGGGAGATAAGTTTGTCGAGCTCTGCATCCACCTTTGCCCTTAGCGCAAAAGGGACTCTGTGGGGTTTTAGCCGGATGGGGGCTACTGTCGGGTCAAGGTTGAGAGAAATGGGGGACCCTACATATTTTCCCAACGTGCCATCAAACACGTCGGCAAACTCATGGAAAAAGTCATCTATCCCGGCCACCGACACGGAGTGAATTCCTGCAATCCTCAAACCTAATGCACTAAACCAATCCATTCCCAGCAGACTAGGGAGGAGCCCCTTAACCACTATTAAGGGGAGGTGCCTCACGAAATCCCCTGACTCCACGAGGAAATGACCCTACCCCAGGATGGGAATAAAATTGCCCTGATAGTCTCGCAGTTTGACGGAGCATGGATGCAATTGGCACTTGTGAAAAGACGGCAATAGTCCTTTCAACACGCCCCAGAACACAGTGGACTTAGCAGATCCTGTGTCCACTTCCATAGGGCAGGGTGCGCCTTCAATGGTGACAGTCATAGACAGTTTTGCGCTCTCTAGCTTGACCGGATGGGTAGTCACCTCAGGAATCCTGCGATCCCGGGAGATGGAGAAACAATCCCCCTTCGTGGGGAGGCGGGGCTTTGGAGTGGCAACAGCCTTAGATCTCAAACGGCAGACTTTAGCAATGTGCCCCAGCTTTCCGCAACCACGGCAGATCGCCGACCGGAACCGACAGGTTTCCCTCAGGTGACCATCCCCACAGCTGAGACAAATCGGGGAAAGGCCACCAAGCAGACGAGGCCCTCTATTCTGGGGCTTGGACGATTGCAGATTACTTATTTCAGCCTCCTCCTCCTCATCCATTGGACCGTCAGAGGCAACGTCCTGCAAATTAACAGAAACCGCCACCTGGCTCGCCGGAGGGTAGCACTTCCGGATGTCAGATGCAGACTTGTTGGACATCTCCGCAGCCTGCGCCTCCTCAATGGTGATCTGCAGGTCTAGATTCTTTTTAGCGAGCAGCCGCCTCTGCAGTCTGATGTCGCTGACGCCGCATACAATTTGCTCCACCAAAGCATCATCCAGATCCCTATATTCACAATTGAGAGCAGCGGTCCGTAACCGTGCCACAAACTGATTTACTGACTCCCCTTCCCCCTGTAACACCTGCCGTAATTTAAAACGACGGGCAAACTTGGAAGGGGTGAGGGAGTAATGTGCCTAAAGTTTCTCTCGTAATAGATCCCAGGTATGGACAGGGGCAGGGGCGAACAAAGCCCAAGTGGTCGCAAACACTTCAGGACCACAAGAATTAAGGAAGTGCGCCCGTTTTTTGTTGCTGGAGAGGTCAGTGAAATCATTGGCCTCCAAAAAACACTCAAACCTCTTCATGTAGGCGTCCCACGTCTCAGTCCGGGCGTCATAGGGAGCAAACGTCGGCGGGGCCATTCTCTGAAGCAATAACCCAACACTTCATCGCCAGTGCTATGTTGTAGGCTGGGCATGAACGAGACACGTGGCGTGAGGTAATGAAATTTATTAACAAGTCATGAAACAACGAACCTCGAAAAAGAGAACAGGCCAACCCCTCGGTAGCTGACAGCTCTTTTATACACGTGCTGTCAACGAGCTAACCAATCAGAACCCAGATAACTCCCATGCTGTGTATAACCACTCCCCCTGACCAATCCACACTAAGCGTTCCCTGTTGCCATGCCGCTGATGAACCACAACACTCTGCATGCTCTTTGCTCACACATGTGCCTTCTGTGCATGCACATGACCTCCAAAATGTGGCTAAATAGGATGCATTATGTCCGGGCGGTTAGGCGGGTCCTACCGTAGTTGGCGCTACTGGTTCACTCGAACTGGACAGAACCGGCTGAATCCCACCACTGGGTATGAAGCTAATTCTCCTCCTTGGGGTGCACCCTGGATAATGCAACAGCATGAACAAAACAAACTAGCAACTTCTGGCAGGCAGACCACTCTGTAGACTTTCCTGGCTCTCAAATACATGACTCTTGTGAAATATGCTATCTTTCTTATCAATTATCTTTTCTACATTAGTTCAGCTCTGGAACTAATGTCATCATGTTAAAGAATGAGATGAGTTTAAGCTTCAGCAGCCAAGATTTCTTTTCGCTCTGCCCTCCCGACCCAGGAGAGCAAAGGCCTTTTAAGATCAGGTCCGTATTGGCAGTCAAAATACGACAGAAGTTGAATCAAAAATAGTAATCATATGTAGAAGTGACCTTGGGAGAAAGGGTGAAGAGACTGCTTCTAAGGAGGCAGTCAGGTAAAAGGCAAGGTAACCCTGGATAGGGTAAGCACCTCAGAAGGAACCCTCCCTAGTTTCTTGGGCTGTAAAGGTAGGTGGGCAAGTAGACTTTCAGTTTCTATTAAAGTAACCTTGGTATAAAGTCTATTGTATTTCCAGTAAGTCTACTTTGCAAGGTTGGCATCAATCTTGCAAATTTTAAATTATATTTGCCCCACCATTCCCTTTACATTCCACTAAATTAGGAAGGGTCCCTTCTGAGCTCCTTTCCCATCACATTCATGATGTGGGTTACATTGTATTTTATATTATGTTCCCTTGGCTGCCTCTTTCCCAAGACCATTCTCACATACCATTGCACCTTGGTCCTGTTTGTTGCAACAGTTTTGCAGAGGTACAGAAGGAAAAAATGTGTTATGAGGGGAAGCATTACTTTGACCTTGTTATTTAAAAAAAAAATTGTGCAGAGTAAGATAAGGAATAGCAGCTGCCCAATATTGTCACTGCTTCTCAAATTGAATGCCTTGAATGTTTTTTTTTTTTTAAAGTGGGAAGCCCATAAAATAAAAGAAAGTGAGATTTCTTCTAAAATAAATGAGCTGCTTTATGGGGAAAAATGAGAAGGAAAGTAGGTATCTGAAAGATTTCACTTCCTTTCCCTCCGCTATCATTTCAGGAATTGCAATACTGTCATTTCAAAGCCAAAATGGTGTAATTGAAAGTATTTTTAGCTCACCCCTGATGTGGGGTCAAATAGCAATTTAGAGGGCCATATGCTTCACATTCATGTATTAGATTTTTTTTTTGTATGTTTGTTTTTAAATCAAACTCAGATTTGGGAACCAGAGAACTGTAGTAGATCATTTAAGCCATTGAGTTCAGTTGCTGTTCAGTGCAAAAAAAAATAATAATGATGAATGAATGAGCCACATAAGCTTCGTAATTTTTTCCTGCTATTTCTGCTATTTGGCTGAACATAGCTTAACATTGAGTTATCACTTATTAAATGTTGTAAAGGAGCTATATAAATTGTGTGATCCAGGGCTGCAGCTGGCTCAGACTGGAGACAGGAACATCTGGGCATGTCAAAAAAAAAAAAAAGATGGAGACTGTGACCAAGTGATTAAATTCACACTCTTTTTTGATATGCAGATGGACTTGTATGAAACCATTTGTGGTGTTCAAGAAAGAACCTCCTTAACCATCCAAATATTTGGCCCTTATTTTGCATTTTGGAGAATTGGGGGGAAAAATCAAGAGAAAACTGGGCCATTCAACTCTTGCAATACTTAAGCTGCTGGTTTTGTTTCTCAAAACTCCCATGTTCTCATGCACGGTGGACCTTGGCTCCATCCTCTTTGGGAAGGAGGCCTCTGTGGCCCTTGAGAAGCTGAATGAAGCCTTGTATGAGAGAAGCCCTGAAGCCTTAATTCCAAACACTTCAGGATTCACCAGTAGAAGACAAGCTTTGTTGATTTTAATAGGCAAGTTAAACAGAAAGTTTACCTTCTTTGCACTGAAGCCAAATTTAATTCTGCTTGGATCATTATGCAAACCCTTGCCACACAGTTGTCTTACAAAATTGGAATCGGCAAGGCTGACAATATGTTGAACATTAGCTGAATTGTGCACTTTGTCTCATTTCTCCACCTCATATAGCACTGATTCATCAATCAACAATCTTTGGATTATCTTCAGAGTTCGTCATTTGATAAATAAGCAATGTAAGGGAATTTAACTGAATTTTAATTGTAAACGTGCAGTGTCAATTGATCAACCAAACTGCTCACAATGAAGCTAAAGGAGGAGGGAATACAATTTAGTTTCTTTGATTTCAGCAGAGCATGTTCAGCGGGGGAAAAAAGGATTCCCTGTTTCCAGGGAGTGTGGGAATCCCTGGTCATCACTAACAGAGTGTGGTAAACAGATTAAGAGATTTCACAATCAGTGGATGAAGTGACACAGCTCAAATTATCTGTGCAGTGGTGGCTATAACAGCAGGGTGATGTCACCGTTTTGGTATGGGCGTTCTGGTAATAAACAAGCCAACTCTTCAAACATGCTCACTGTGGGGCCAGAGATATTCAAAATCCTGTTTTGAGATCAGCACTGCCTTGACTCAAGAGCTCTCCCCAGAGGAAAGTCAAGCATCACAAACCTGACAGTTTGTGATACTGGATATTTTCCCAGCTTCTCCTCTTTTTTTTTTTTTTTTAGAATTCTGGCTCATGAAAGAATGAAGATCAAAAATTGTAAATATCTTGATGGTAAGAATGTTCTTGTTAGGAAAGAATGATTGGAAGAATGTGGGACTAAAACTTTATACATGCAACACAGAGAACTCTTTTGGGGCCTTTGTCAATAAGGATACAGTTCTAGACTTAATTCTGGAAAGCGTGCACTGGTTTTCAATTTGGGGGCATGCTTTGAGCTATGCTTATGAAAGCACAGTGAATACCAAACTTTCTAATCATAAATTAGTCTAATGTGTTAGGTGAGTCTATCTACTATGAATTGTACAAATCAGTGTAATTGAATTAACTTCACAAACTGCAGAGAGAAATATGTCACACGGAGATAGTTGTCCACATGTTGAGAAATGTATTGCTGGATTTTCTCTTCTTCCAAGTCCTACAACCTTGGGAGGTAATTTTCAAGAACTTTCATCATAAAAGCATCTTCAAGTGCTCAAGGTAGTAACTGAAACCTTATATCCAACTTTCATATAACATTATGATCAAGGCATATCTATTTAATATCAAACCCAAGTAAGGATCAGTGGGTCTTAGTTGATATATCACCGTGTAGGCAAAAACAGCTACAACCATTCATTTAGTGGTCATTTAAAGTCACAACAGCACTGAAAAAAGTGATTTATTGCTGTTTTTCACACTTATGACCATTCAGGCACTGTCGTGTATTAATGATAGTTATGCTGCCTGGGGGATATGTGATCACCATTTGTAATCTTCTCATTTGCCTTCCAAAAAGCAAAGTCAATGGGGCAAGTCAAATTTCCTTAACAACCACATAATCACTTAACAACTGCAGTGATTCATTTAATAACTATAGCAAAAAAAAAGGTCACTAAATGGGCAAAACTCACTTAACAACTGCATTGGTTAGCAATAGAAATGTTGGACTCAATTATGGTTGAGGAGTACCTATATCTCCTCTGGTCAAGTTGGGCATTCAATTAAAATCCTTCATGAGCAGAATTACCCAAGGAAAAATCAATATAGAAATGGATGGGGGAACTTATTTATCAAAACATATTGGGTCCCCGGGTTCAGCAAACTTTTTGAACCAAGGGCATATGTGGAATATTGAAAGAATACAGTAAATTTGAGGAGCACACATCCCCAAAATGGCTGCATTGAGGATCACAACTAATCAGAAACAACTTCTTGACTGCAACATATTTTGCTGCTTATCTTTAGGATGATCTTTAGGAGTCCAAAGGCAATGCATCAAATAATTATGAGCCCTGCGTTGTTTTTTCTGCAACCTAGCAGCTTCCTATGATTTGCGCAAACACAATACGATTGCCTCTTTCTGCCGTAGACACTAGAAGCTGGACCATTTAAGTTGGGTAGGAGTACAAACTCCTAAGGTTGCACATAGGCCTAAAATACGTTATTTAGAGATTTTGCTTACTACTAACAAAATGGACGAAATAGATCTCTTGCAGGAAGTACTGAAAATTAAAGTAAGATAATGTAAAAGGAAACAATACAAAAAATAAAAAGGAAAAGAACATATAAAAAGAAGTGGGAAAAAACACCCTTCCCACTAAAAAAAATCCTCCTTTAATGACCCAACAAAATGTAACAAATTGTATACTAAAGGCTTAAGTTACATTTTAAAAAATAAAAATGAGACAGGACCAATAAAATTAGAAAATTCCAGACTTAGCATAATCATTACACCCAGTGTGACACTTGGCCACTACAAGAATATAAGCACAGATGTCTGGCCAACAAAAGATTGCCAAATCCTGGTGAAGAAGAAGCAAATAAAATACAAAGTTTATATATTCATTTGATAAATCCCCCCTTTCCTCCAAAATCCTACTTTCGCCATAAATAATAAGCTAATCAACCTTAAAGATATGGGCTGTTTTGAAGAAAGCATTTAAATAGTTACACACTTTTCCTGTATGCTTCTCTTAAATTTTAAGATTAAAAGGAAGAACAGGGAAGAAAAGATTATGTTTAAATAGAGCCATTGGTTGCTGAGTAAGATGTAGTAAGCTCTTGGAGAACATGTCAGTGTCATCATCAGCTCATATTCTGTCAGTCAGATGCTCTGGAACACTCTTCAAAACTAAATAAGACATGGAACTTCTACAGATGTTTCATGGGGTCCATATCTCTGCATAATCTGGAAATTAGAGAAGCAACCGACTGAAACTTATTAGTTAAATGGGAGAAAATGACAAAGGAAGGCTGTCTAATGAACAAGGAGAAGAATGTATGCACATGTTAAATATTTTCTTCGCTGTAATAATTCCAATTGTTTCACTGTATTGCTGGAAAATATTGATCCATGGCTTGATAAATTGCTTTTAAGGTGATACACATACACACACACAATCACAAATATGTGCACTTGCTTCATAAGGCCTAAAGGACATTCTGAGACAAAGGAGTATATAGAGATATGCTTATGTCTTGCAAATATGTATTTACAGACACTCATAATGGAGAACATTGCTAAATTTGATTTCTACTTCTAACTGTGAGGTTGCTCAGCTACCAAAAGACTTTTTAGTAAATTCTCTTAATTGTTAATTTTTTTTTCTTTTTTGTTATGGAATGGGAAAGGATCTGGGTATCCTGTATTATGCTAAGAGCACTCAAGATTTAGGTTGATTTTTCCAACAACTTGTTTGCTGGGGAGGGGGGGACACATAGCTGGAACCAACAGTTTAGCTCCTATTATCTGTTTGAAAGAGAGAGATGTCTGCAAGCAATCGCAATAGTACTTAAACTTATATACCGCTTCACAATGCTTTATAGCCCTCTCTAAATGGTTTACAGAGTCAGAATCTGGGTCCTCATTTTACTGACCTCAGAAGGATGGAAGGCTGAACCTTGAGCTGGTGAGAATCAAACTACTTTGGCGGTTGGTAGAATTAGCCTGCAATACTGCATTCTAACCACTGTGCCACCTTTCACTCATGCTTCATCTGGAGAGTTAAAGAAAATACCATAAAATTGATTGGAAATGCCTATGGATTAGCTTTCCTGTTCACATTGGATTTGCAGTAGCAACCTTTGGCTAGTATTCAGTATGACTTCCCCTTAGAATTTGTGGAGGAAGAAGATGAAGAGAAGGGATGCAGAACAGGAAGTACATGCAATTAAATGTCTCATGCAAAAAGATAACATTATGTTCTCAAAAGTCATTATTTTCAAGAAGCCTGATGATGACACATGTGTCAAAGGACAGAATAATTAACATAAAAGAAAAAGGAAAAAGAAACCTTGGGCAATTTAAGTCCACAGCTCTGTAGCATGCGGAAAGTGTAGAGTGTCTGCATGTTACAAATAGAGGCAAGGATAAAGCTTTTGATTAATTAAACACAAAATTGTAAGGGAAATATGTCAGACTAGAATTCTGTCTTGATAATGTGGCAAGATTCTGACTCATATGCTTTTTCTAATCATATGCTGTCTCTGTTTCATCAGCTCCAAATTCTTCACTTCTCGTCAAAGTGAAATAAGACAAGAAAGGCATCCCTGACTCCTGATTGTGGGAATGGCTACAAGCTTAGAGACAAAAATTGTCCCTGATTTGACATTATGTTGTAATAGGTGGATAGGGACAAAATATTTTCGCTTTCTCCTGATTGGCATCTGTGTGTATGGAGTAGGCAAAAAAATGCAAGATGACAGCCACAATCATACAAGTGAAACTTCAACCTTATTTTTATATGTGAGACATACAAAAAATGCATTTATTATGCAATTGCAGCTACTTTTTTTACTTTGTGGACAGTACTTGGCCAGGTACTTCCATGTTTTCCTACCAATGAACTGAAAAAGATAGCCCATTCTCAAAGGCAAACAGATATCAAAGATCAAACCATCCATTTCTCCTTCTTTTTAGTAACACGGTATACATCTTTCATAATTTAGGTGGCTGAGATAACTGCTCACTTTGGTAGTACAATTCATGAGGTAGAAGCCCCAAAATGAGCCCAGAAACTCTCAACTATGGTTGATGGTGGCCATCATGATACTCTTATATCCTTCAGATTGAGCAGGACAGCTTCACATGATGGGCTCAAAGGTAGTTGCTACTTGTCTACCTCTGAGATCTAAAATATTTTACTAGAAGAGTACTCAAATCACTATACCACCATTTCAAGCCACCAGGCTTGAAATTTTAGGTCTGGATAGCCTCGAACTCTGCCGTCTACATTCCAAGCTATGCTTAGTTCATAAAATTATGTACCAAAAAATCCTACCTGTAAAGGAGTACTTTAATTTCAACCGTAATAACACAAGGTCTATCAATAGATTTAAACTCAATGTAATTCGCTCTAATCTTGATTGTAGGAAATATGACTTCTGCAATGGAGTAGTAAATGTCTAGAACACTCCACCTGATCCTGTTGTTAGTCTCTCTAACCCCCATACCTTTTACCTTAAACTGTCTACCGTGGATCTTTCACGTTTCTTAAGAGGTCCCTAAGGGAGTGTGCATAAGCGCACCAGCGTGCCTACAGTGCCTGTCTTACTGTCCCCATTTATATGTAATCATTCTATGTGTTTATGGCTATGTTTTACCTATATATATCCTTTTATTTGTGCCAATTTTTTTTCATGTGTCCATGTCTATGTCTATAATGATACTTATTTCCTTGTACTTGTTGATAAATAAATAAATAAATAAATAAATAAATAAATAAATAAATTGAGAAGTTGATCAGGGGTGGGTTCTACTTACCTTTACTACCAGTTCACAATGGGACCACATGCGCACTTGCTTCGCTCGCATGTATGCGCACTTCTGTGCATGTGCAGATCATCCATTATGATGTCCGGCAGGTGGGCGGAGCCCCCCACTGCTTTTACTACCAGTTTGCAAGAACAGGACAGAACCGGGAGCAACCCACCAGTGAAGTTGATCAATTGAAGAGACCATGGAAGTCTTCTAGTCCAATCCTTTGCTCAGGCAAGAAACCCTATACCATTTCAGACAAATAACTGTCCAATCTCTTCTTAAAAAACTCCACTGTTGGAGCATCTACGTCTTCTGGAGGCAAGATGGTCCATTGATTATTTGTTCTAACTGTCCAGAAATTTCTCCTTAGTTCTAGGTTGGCTCTTTCCTTGATTAGTTCCGATCCATTGATCCTTGTCCTGCTTTCAGGTACTTTGAGAATAGGTTGACTCCTCTTCTTTGTGGCAGTCCCTTAGATATTGGAACACTGCTATCATGTCTCCTCTAGTCCTTCTTTTCATAAGGCTAGACATATCCAGTTCCTGCAACTATTCTTCATGTTTTAGTCTCCAGTCCCCTAATCATCTTTGTTGCTCTTCTCTGGACTCTTTCTAGAGTCTCAAAAAAATTTTTTATGTTATGGTGAACAAAGTTGGATGCAGCATTCCAATTATGGTCACCACCAAATATTTTTTTTAAAAAATAATTCAATGTAAAGATTTTTTAAGAAAATAAATGCCTTACAATATTCATAGAGACTCTTAAAGCTTTGATAATGGGAAGAAGAATGGATGAAATGTTTCATTGTGAATGACAATATGCCATCAATACAATAATCGGGGTCAGTCCAATAGTCATGAGGAAACCATCTGTGGAAGCAGAGAGGCATGGGAAGGAGGAACAAAGAGGTAAATCATGTGAATTCCTTCCTGAAGAATTTCCACTAAAATAAGCTGCATTGCAAAAGAAAGAAATGGGGCTTGGTGGACATAAAACTTCAGGGGAGGAAATCATTTGCCATCTGGAAAACAAACAACAGCACAAAGCCAACACACTAATCGAAAACATACAAAAATCTCTGTTTTTTCCTTTAGTGGCTGAGCTAAGTAATGAACAGCTGTGAGAAATTGCCACTGGTTTTTGCTTTGCTTTGCTTTGCTTTGCTTTGTTTTTTAGGAAGTAGATTCTTATTTTGGGTGGAGAAGGGACGCCCACAGCTTTGAGTCACATGAAGATCTGAAGGAGTTCCCTTCTGAAGTTGTTCCATCTTACAGTTTTCTTGGGAAAATTCTTTTTTTTTTTTTTTGAACTGAGGTGGGTGAACTATAGTCCTTGGATCCCATGTGACTATCAATGTCAAAATCTTCCTCTAAGAAAACCAGTTCACACCTAGGTCCTATTCTGAAAACTCCTTTGTCCTTTCCCCCTTATTGAACCTGAAAGTAAAATGTCTTTCAAAGAAGAGAAGCCTCTTTTGGGCAGGGAAAGAAAATCTATTAAGAAATCACAAAACTGCTTTTAAGAAAATGTCAGTTTAAAACTTTCCCCCATGAATCTATGATGTAGTAGAGAATAAGGAAGGGATGAGGATGTGTAAGTGTTTGTGTGAATGTGTGAATGACAGAGGGACAAAATGATAGAAAGGCAAAAAGAAGGAAAAGGGTACCCTCCCCCTTTTTTTAGATCTGATTCACACACCAATGATGTGTTTCCCCCCACCCCAACAGAAAAGAAAAAAAAATATTTCAGCTGTGAACTTCAAGGTCAATAGTGATGGAAGGAAACTTTTTGCCTTAAAGCACCCTGTTGCTTTATTTTTGCAGGCATTTCCTGACCTTCCAAAGAAAAACATCTCTCAGAGACATTTCTACTCATGATATAGTTACATAGCGGCCTTTGGGAAGACTTTGGATCATCCTTCTGTTATGACACAATACAAATTCCTTACTTTACTTTCCCACACTCTGATGAAAGAACGGGGGCTGAATATTATCTCCTCCCCTGCCCCCTCATGTGAAATAATTGTTTTGTAAAGAGTCACCCACTACTCTTAAAATGTTCTTTGGCTATCATAAATGACATTTCTTCAACATTGCTCAGAAGATAATGGAAGGTCTGGGATGAATGGCTACTTAGAGAAGTCATTCGTATTGGTCAACCCTGTGAGGGAAGGAAGAAGAAGAGGGGAGGAGGAGGAGGAGGAGGAGGAGGAGGAGGAGGAGGAGGAGGAGGAGGAGGAGGAGGAGGAGAAGAAGAAGAAGAAGAAGAAGAAGAAGAAGAAGAAGAAGAAGAAGAAGAAGAAGAAGAAGAAGAAGAAGAAGAAGAATGACATTATTTGACTCTACAAATCATTTTATGTGAAAGAGGTTCACATAAGGTTCAGAATTCCCAGCCCTCTCTCAGATACCTGGACATAGCCAACAAAATGAATCAAGGTTAGAAGTTCTACCTTCTCTGGTAGGACTAGATTTCTACTGCTTTCTCCTCCTTCTTTTAAAGGCCCCATATCACCAAAGGTAACCTGCTTTTTCAGGTGTGGTGCTTCATACCTGTTTCTGCATTCCTAAGATTGCAGAAAAAAAACCCAACACTTAGTCTAGATGGGCCTCAAGTCAGAATTAAAGAGGGCACCATTTTGTTCTTTAGATCAGACAATAAAATAGACTCTATTAGACATACTATTTCTAATCATTAGGTTATACAAATTTTGACTCTGCTTGTAACTAAAATAAATTGAAGTGCTCCACTTACATTTTTGTATTTGGAAACATGCATGAAATGCAATTTCATTTCAGAATCAAATTGAGCAATGGGACGACGGAAATGCAGAAGAAAGCTCTGTGACGATATTGTTATTATTATGCTTAATGACATAGTCAGCCAGATGTTTAATCTGGCTTGGCATTTTTATCCATCTATCTAGTCCTTCCCAAGGAACTGGGATAGAGAGATATTGTTCTTTGATGTACGAATGTAAGCTGTTTACAGTAAATCTGTCTTTTGCAATTGATTGGTGGTGATTTTGTCAATGCCAATGGTGTTCAAATGGTGCTCCACTTATTTTGGGATAGGAAGGTGCCTATCACTATTGGTATTATATTTTATTCCTTTTGCCCCAGATGTTCTATTTGCAGGACTTTCTATCTTTTGATTTTTCCAATTTCTCCTCCTCCTCCTCCTCCTCCCCTCCCCCTCCCCTCCCTCTTCTCTACTAAGCAGGCTTTCCATCATCATGTCAAAGAGGAAGAGAAAAACAGGAAATTACTAATCATTTTCCTGTATTCCAATTCCAAGTGGGGATTCCTAGTGGATGATTACCTTTATATAATCTGTAAATGTAAAAAGAGAGGAGGGGGGGAGAGGGAGGGAAAGGGAGAGAGAAAGAGAGAGGGAGAGAGATGGGGGGAGAGAGGAGGAGAGAGAGGGAGGGAGGATTCCATGCTGAGAAAAGTAGAGAGAGATGTAACTGTATATCTGTGTCTGTAACTAAGAGTGAGGGTGAGCTACCCTTTGTGACTGAGAATAATATCTCTAGGAATAACATTTCTCAGCAAATCAAACAGAATATGGAACATACTCCTATGAAAATTCCTGAATTAAAATAATACCCCTTTTAAAGACAGGGCATCAACCACAAAGGATGTGAAAAAGACAGGCTGCCCTGTGAAATGTTAAATAATAAATCAACCAGATCAATTATTTTTTTTAAAAAAAAGCAACAAAGAAGCATTAACTTACTAAGACATTTTTGAGTGATTAAAATACAGGTAGTCCTCAACTTATGACCACAATTGAACCCAAAATATCTTTTGATAAGCGAAACAGTGGTTAAGTGAGTTTTACTCAATTTTATGACCTTTCTTGCCACAGTTGTTAAGTGAATTTCTGCACTTGTTAGGTGAATCTGGATTCCCCATTGACTTTGCTTGTCAGAAGGTTGTAAAAGATGATTACATGACCCCAGGACACTGCAACCATCATAAATATGAGTCAGTTGCCAAGCATCTGAATTTTGATCACATGACCATGGGGATGTGGCAAAGTCGTAAATGTGAAAGATGGTCATAAGTCACTTTTTACAGTACCATTGTAACTTTGAATGGTCACTAAACAAACTGTTGTAAATCGAGGACTAACTATATAGATTTGGATCTAGAAATGCAGGCCATATCAGGTTTATATGATCCACTCAGCATGGATCATTCTGACTTTCAATATCCTGCAGCCTAAAGAAAGTTCAGGAAGATTGATCTCAACCACTATGGTCCTGATTGGGACCATAGGGAAAATGGAGTCCCATTTTCTAAGCCTCATAGTTCCCCTCCCTTCAAAATTGTATAATTCTAATTCTTATAGGTCTAGTCCCGTGTTTTTCAAATTGGACCACTTTAAGACATGTGAACTTCAACTTTCAGAATTCCGCAGCCATATTTAGCAATAGCAATATCACTTAGACTTATATACCACTTTACAGTGCTTTACAGCCCTCTCTAAGCGGTTTACAGAGTCAGCATATTGTCCCCAACAATTTGGGTCCTCATTTTGCCGACCTCGGAAGGATGGAAGGCTGAGTCAATCTTGAGCTTGGTGAGATTTGAACTGCCAAATTGCAGGCAGCCGGCAGTCAGCAGAAGTAGCCTGCAGTACTGCACTCTAACCACTGTGCCATCATGTTTCCTAGTCATCTCAGAATTCTGGGACTTGAAATCCACATGTCTTAAAGTGGCCAAATTTTAAAAACACCGATTTAACCAGTTTGATCAGTGTTCAGGTTACTAGAACTACAATCCAGTTCTTTATAGAGCAGTAGATTCCTCTACAGTTGAAGAATCCTGATACCCAGCCAATGATGTCCATTCCTCAGCTTGCTTCCATCTACAAGGATTCCTTTCTAAATCCTCTGATTAACAAATATGCCAACACATTCTCCTGCCTTTCAGAAGGAAGCCAAGATAGCCAGCCGATCTAAAAATGATTCTAGAACTCACTGTTCTTTTCTCATCAAGAATTTGGAACATTGTTTAACCAGATTATTTGGGGCCATGGTATTCTTTCTTAGAAGAACTATTCCAGCTGCTATTTCTTTCTCTTGTTGGTATTATTACTAGAAATAGACAGCCCTTCCTCCTACACACCACGTGTTTTACAGTAAAAGATGACTCTTATCTCATCAACGCTGCCAATCAGGTAACCTAAACTGAAAGCTACAGTCAGAGAAGGTCACTGTGTATTTTGAGCTCTGCAAGTCACTCTGACTTGACTTGAATAATGCTACCTAGTCATTTATTGCCGGTAACTCATCAGCAGGTTTGAGGATTAGGATTATTCCAGTAATATGGTTCCTGCCTTGTATGTCTGGCTCCAATTTCTTTTAACCTCCAGAATGGCAGGAGTTGTAATTCCAAACTCCTGGAGCCCTCAAATGCTTCTGTGGGAAGGAGTGCAATCAAGATAGTGGCTGCAGCTATGTACTTGATACACCATCTCTGGTTGGGCATCACAATGTTGGAAGGCACCACGGTGATTTTTTTAAGCCTCTTGCCCATGTCACTGAGTCAAGTTCACCAGGTTGCTTACTCTTTAATCAGGGTTAAATCTGGTTTAATCACCTTAATGTAGCAGGGTGCATGTTAGTGATACATTAACAAGATCCAGCCATAGTTCCTAATGTTCCCAGTTGTCGTACCTAAATATAGGCAAAGTTAAGTTGAAATTCCCCAAAACACATAAGAAAGCATCATTTTCTCAATTACATAAAAATGCCATTGAAAAAGTTGTTGTTTTTTCCAGAATATTCTCTTTTTAAAAAAAATAAATAAATGTGGCCTATAATTCCTCTTCCTTCAAATATAGTATCCCAGAACGAAGCCAGGTTTATGGCATTTTGGAAGATGCAAATGGCTGATTTCTCCAAATGTTCAATTTCTCATGTCCTCAACCCCAAACGTTCTTGGAATTGGGGCGGGGGGAGGGAGGAATGAAATAATTTTTTTGTCCACTGATGGTCATCAGCATCCCTAAGTAAGTTTTGTATAATTTCCGTCTAAATAATTTGCAATTTGCATCTTGCAATTTTGATGGACAAGTTGAAGTTCTTAAGTTCATTAAATGATCATTTGCATGTAAGTGAAAGTTCATTTTGAAATTTCAAAAGACATTTTTGAAGAGTCTTTACATTGTAAAATTGAGAAGATGGTGCAGTATGTTTAATATGGAGTAGATTTAATAATAGACGCTAGAAGTTCCCTTGGAGAACAAATCAGACAGTTACATAGTGTGTCATTGATGCAATGAACATAAATTTAGGCAAATTCTTGGAAACAGAGGAGGATGGATGGCCTAATGTGTTATGATCCATGGAGTTGTGAAAAGTTGGACACAATTTAGCAACTGAACAGCAAGATTTAACAGTTGAATTAATTCTAATATGTGTATTAAAATGGATCTTTTTATTCTAGTTCACTCTAATCATAACTACATATTCATTTTTATTATGTAATCATCGATGTAGTTCCCCCCCCCCCCATTTTGGTTATTATATTTCACATACATCCCCCAAAAGTTTACAGAACCATATGTCTATTGCCTCACTGCCAACCACTTACTTTGTACTCAAGTCCCTTCCTGTCTTTTGTGGCTGGATAGGAATTGTTGCAGACACCCCCAGGAGCAACAGGTAAATTAGATTTTTAATTGGCCCACAGCTCTGTCACTTGTCAGCCACTTTGAGAATAATTTAAGTGAAAAGTTGCATAGACACGATTGGAATAGTAATAGCGGGTATCAGATTGAGATATAATGTAAGATTACAAGGATAGAGGCCAACCAAGAATACAGGCCTAATTAGAGCTTTGTATGAATGCTGTCTAGCAATTAGATGAACCTAAAGAAGTTTGGTGAGATTTCTCTATAAATGATGTTGCAGCTTTTTATCTAGTTTGCTGAAAGTTCTTTTGGGGACATGAGTGTTGTTTTTTTTTAATTTACTTTCCTCTAAACTAGAAGAAACTAAACCTCTGGAATATATTGATGTATTCTTTGCTCCTATTTTGTCTAAATTTCAGCTTATATATTCCATCACACAGTTTCTTTAAAATTAATTATAACTTTTATTTCAAACTCAGGATATGTACAATTGCAGAGAGGAATTCTAGAGTAGAATTTGGGCATGGTGATGGGTTGGATGGGAACTAATAGTCTCTCATATAAATTAACCCAGGCAGAAATGTTCTTGTTTAATAGGAAATCTGATGCTGACTTTATTTTGTACAGGTAACATTTCCTTTGAAAAATCAGCATTCCAAATCTAGACTTGGATGTGGATGTGAATTTGCTCTAGATAGCTAGGAATATGCTTGCCCAGTTTGGGTTGATTTTAGAGAAAATTCATTCTGTTACCTACCATTATTGGGGCCTTGGCGTTCATTTAGATTACTTTGATTTACTCTGTGCTTGGTTGTCTTTAAAAAATGTTCAAAACAGCATTTAGCAGAAAGCTGCTGGCTATTAGTAGAATGTTGATAATCAGAACTTTTTTTTAATTTTTTTTTTTTGCACTGGATTTGAGAGACCCATGTAGTAATAGTCACCAGCAATCAGTGATAGTAATTTTGAGCACTCAGATCCCTGGAGACTGGAGAACAAGAATCAATTGGATTTCTACAATGATCTTTATTACTAGCAGAGTCATGTAACAGAATCTTGAAATCCTGCCAAAGCAATTCTCCAGATCGGTTTATACCTAATGTAATTAATACAGAGTTGATTCTCTGATTCTTTCTCATGCTCCCTTCTCACTTGCACTCACTTGATCTTCTGTAATGGTCCTCCTCCTCCTTCTCCTCCTCCTCCTCCTCCTCCTCGTCTGCTGGGTAGTCCATCACAATTATATATGGCTGTATCTCCAGAACTAAAGACAGTGTGTTTTATATAAATATAGGCTGAAAGGAAAGAATGAATAATGGAAGAAGACTTCTGCTCTGTTGTGAACTTCCTCCTTAAATTATTATTCTCTGACCCCATTCTCTTCGAGTTCCAAAATTGAAATTCCCCAAAAATGTATTTATTTATCTATTTATTAAAAGTTAATGCCACCTGTTTCATTGTCTAGGGTGAACCAAAGGCCAGAAGGCTGGAAACAGATCTCACTTTCAGAGATAAGATGTTCCAGAGGGCAGGGCCAGGGCAGAAAAAAGTTGTTCCCCTTGATCCTAGCTGAAATTCCTAAGGGTGACAGATTCAAAAGAAGGCCTCTTCTGTGAGACAAGTGCGGTGGACCAATCCCACTGGAACAAATCCTCAGATAAACCTGGTTCTATGCCATGGAGACTTTAAAGTTGATAACTAATACCTGGAATTGGACCCCAAAGCAAACAATATAGATTGCATAATAGTGGTTACACACACCATCCAAGATTGCATCTATAGAAACTGTGGAATGTAGAGAAAAGTAAAATCTTACTTAGACAAGAAAAACCAAAAGTACACATATAGACTGGGTGAAACAAGGCTTAATAGCAGTAACCATGAGAGAGATCTTGAAGTCTTAGTGGACAACCAATTAAATATGAGCCAACAGTGTGTGGCTACAGCCAAAAAAGCCAAGGTAATCCTAAATTGCATTAATAGAGGGATACAATCAAGATTAAGGGATGTTTTCCTATCACTCTATAAAGCCTTAGTAAGACCACACCTAGAGTACTACATCCAGTTTTGGTCACCACACTATAAAGAAGATGTTGAGACTCTAGAAAGAGTGCAAAGAAGAGCAACCAAAATGATGAGGGGACTGGAGGCTAAAGCATACGATGAACAGTTGCAGGAACTGGGCATAGCTAGTCTAGTGAAGAGAAGGACCAGGGGAGAGATGATAGAAGTGTTCCAATATTTGAGGGGTTGTCTCAGGGAGAAGGGGGTCAAGCTATTTTACAAAGCACCTGAAGGCCAGACAAAGAATAATGGATGGAAACTGATCAAGGAGAGATTCAACCTGAAAATAAGGATAAATTTTCTGACAGTGAGAGCAATCAACCAATAGAACAGAAGTCTTCAGAAGATGTGGGAGCTTCATCACTAGAAGTTTTCAAGAAGAGACTGAACTGTCATTTGTCAGAAATGGTGTAAGGTCTCCTGCTTGGGCAGAGATTTGAACCCTACAAGATCCCTTCCGACTCTGTTAATGTTAAATCTGAATAATAATTAAGATTAGTGCTGGATGTTAAAACACATCCTAATCATTTTATAGTCCCTTTACTAGTCTCCTTTTCTGAAGCTCCCCAAAAGCAATGAAAGCAGAAATGTCTCAAAGAATACATCCATCTATTCCAAAGGTTACAAATAAAGAAGCAATGTTGCAGATGGTAAATCTTCAAATCAGTTGTACCATAATCACCAGCAGACAGCATTTCCAGTTTACGATCAGCAGGCAGAGTGTTTCAAAACTGACTTCTAAAGTCATGCTGCTAAGAAGAGGGCTCTTTAGAAAAACATTGTGCACTTTGGATTGAGATCAGTAGAAGAATGTGCAGACAACAGCCTCCCACAGAGAGCTTTAGATTCATGGGGAATTGCTGAGACTTTGACAGCTTGAACTTTTATTGCCAACCTAATCATAGGCCCTGGCTTGAAAATGGCAGGTTTCCTAAAGCCTTTCTCTCATTTATTTCAAGTTCCATTTAACAAAACCTAGAAAAGGATTTTATTCATGGAATATTAAGGATGCAATCTAGGATTTTTTGGGGGGGGGGGATGACAAATATTTACCTCCAGAAAATCTGGTATAAGATTGAAATGGAAACCTATCTTTACTTGAAACTAATGTGGCATTGCTTGCCTTCCAATTTCTGAAAAGTCTACCCCATTCTCAGAGAAAAAAAAATACTCCTGTCCAAGGAACTTCAGAATTATTTTCCAATTTATCATTATTGTTTTGCATTTAATTTATTGACAGATGTAGCAATATGTTCTACTTCTATGTTACTTGGCTCTCTTTTGAATCTTCCCAACTGTCTGAACCTGTTTATTCTTCCCAATGATTTTTTTATGGAGCTTATCTGAAATAAGGAAAGTTAATGAGGCTTCAGGATAGTGAAGTGAAAACTGCACAGTGAAAGAAGGACCTTTACACTTATACCTTTGTTATAAGCCATGGTTTAGAGACAGACTCTGACCTAGAATGGGATAATGCTTCAGTACTATCCATTTAGAAATCAATAATCCAGGATTCAGTTTAGGCTGATCAGACTCAGGCATCTGCTATGACATCAACGTATGAAGAACAGTTGCTGGAAATGGGTGTGTCTAGTTTAATGAAAAGAAGGAGTAGGGGTGACATGAGAGCAGTGTTCCAATATCTCAGGGGCTGCCACAAAGAAGAGGGAGTCAAACTATTCTCCAAAGCACCTGATAGCAGGACAAGAAGCAATGGGTGGAAACTAATCAAGGAGAGAAGCAACTTAGAATTAAGGAGAAATTTCCTGACAGAACAATTAATCAGTGGAACAACTTGCCTGCAGAAGTTGTGAATGCTCAAACACTGAAAATTTTTAAGATGATGTTGAATAACTATTTGTCTGAAGTGGTGTAGGGTTTCCTGCCTGGGCAGGGGGTTGGACTAGAAGACCTCCAAGGTCCCTTCCAACTGTGTTATTCCAAATGATGAGCAACTAACTGCAAATGATGAGCAAATAACTCCCAAATCTAGATGCAGATAGAAGCAAATTGAGAATTGTTCTTCAGTATGGTTTCTGGAGAAACAAAAGGCAAGGCATGAATAATAGCAGCCAACTGGCTGCGGACAAATTTAGTTTGCTCAGGTGCTTGCAGTCCTTGTTGGAGACAACCATTCAGCTGTCCAGCTCTTGAATCATGTTCTTACTCCTTGTTTGTGTTTCTTGACCCTTGGAACAACTGACTTCCCAGTTTGGTATCTCATGACTCTTGGAAATATTTTGGGCTATGCTTTTGCTTATTGGGCTGTATTGGTTTCCTTTCAGGCAAGCACTCTTTATGAGCTGTTATTTGCCTAGGCTGCTCAAATTTGCCAAATGAATATTCTTGCTGTGTGCATGTGGGTCAGCAACCATGAAATACAACACTCTTCGTTAACTCAGATAATACCAAAATACTCTTCTAATCATTATGATGTCATCAAATTCTTTTCTCCCAGGAGAGGTAGGTTCAATTAGAGGAGTACAGAGAGAGTCTTGAAGAAGATACGCAACATTATTAAAGGGGAAAAAATAATGACAGAAAATGATGCTTCTTAAATCCAATAAGGGAGGTGAGATGGCTAAATGGTGGAGGTTAGTGTTAATGTTCACTTTATTTATTTATTTTATTTACACATTTTTGTATGCCGCCCTTCTCCCTAAGGACTCAGGGTGGTTAACACTGGTTAAAAAAAACACAGTAATAAAAGAAAGCCTAATTAAAACCAATTAAAACAGAGACAAATAAATAATAAAGAAGAAAAGAAGAAGAAAAATTGAAGCAACTGTAACACATTTGATCAACTCTTTTGAGTCACACATACATGTGTTCATTATCAGATAAAGACCTATCACTCTCTACCTGCTTCTGAACTTCTTCATTTAGGCCATATTTGTTGTGATGTTAGGAACTGTTGATCAGGACATCTGCAGAATAACAGTTTTCCCGTGCTTCTTTTTTCACTGATGGAAAGTGAATTCACCCTACAAGAGCACTATTAGTGGAGCTACAATTATTTGCAACTCTCCATCAGATGATCAGTTTTTCTCCTACTTATCCCATTCTGTTTAAAAGTCATCTAATTTCTGGAAATACCCATTAATATCCCATCTCTCCAGGTCATGAAATATAATTAGAAATTCTAACTCATTATGGAACTCATCAGAAGCCCAGGTCAAAGGACAGCAGTCAATTGGATGGCACACACACAATATATACTAGTCAGTGTACATGCATACACACACACACAGACACACACACAAGTAAAACTTAAAGTTGACCACCCAAGGGACTGAACAAAAGTAATCAACATATAGAGGTGATCAACATACAGAACTGTACTGATATTAATGATGTTAAAGATCAATATAATTTTTATTGTCATTTCTTTTCCTGTGAACACTCTAGCACCCATTAAAAATGAAATTCTGTTGTCAGCTCTCAAAAGTGTTCACATACATAACATAACACAATATATACATATGTATATACCTACATCCTGAGGGACATGGTGGCTTAGTGGCTAAGATGCTCAGCTTGTTGATCGAAAAGTCGGCAGTTCAGCGGTTCAAATCCCTAGTGCCATATAATGGGGTGAGCTCCCGTTACTTGCCCCAGCTTCTGCCAATCTAGCAGTTCGAAAGCACGTAAAAAATGCAAGAAGAAAAATAAGGTTTGATGGGAAGGTAACAGCGTTCCATGTGCCTTTGGCATTTAGTCATGCCAGCCACATGATCACAGAGATGTCTTTGGACAGCGCTGGCTCTTCAGCTTTGAAATGGAGATTAGCACCGCCCCCTAGAGTTGGGAACAACTAGCACTTACCTACATCCTAACATATAAATATGTACACAATAACTTTTATTCAAGAATGACATACAGAAACACACTGCGGACCCTGAAGATTGCATATGTGTAGCCATATTTTATTTTAGCCTTTGTCTATTTCTTCTTAGGTTTTTTTGGTTTGTAAATAAAGAAACTTAATGGTATTTCAGGCTCACCACTCTCTAACTATTGAAAGTGGGGTTATTTAGATAAAGGGGGAATGTTATGTCTAAGTGGCATTCTTTTCCCATGGATGCCTTGGATTTTATTTCATGGGATGTGTTACTTGGAAGCTTGACACACACATAGTGTAAGCATAGGAAAATACTGTATCATACATGCATGTATGTATGTGTGTGTGTGTGAAAGTTTTTTTGTAAACAGTTTTTATTAGTTTATAATATAGCATACAGAGAAAATACAAAAGTAAATAGTAGGGAAAATAGGGAAGGGAAAAGGAAAGGGAAAAGTGAGGGAAAGAAAAGACAAAAAAAAGACATTGACTTCCAACACTCTCTGGTGCAGTAGAATAAGGCATTAACATCAAACCTCCACTGTTTACTTTTACATAACAGTATAAACTAGCCATTTCTATAACAATAAATCTATCTAATCATTAAAACCCAAAATCAAAGTTTCATTTTTTCCCCACCTCAAGCACAAAGTCCAGAAGTGATTTCCAAGTAGTGTGTGTTTGGGTGTGTTAAGTTGTCTGCCTCAGTGAGGTCAGGCATTTGTGATCTTATTACCTGAATTATTTAATTAAACCATTCATTCATTAGCTCTGTCCCCAATCACTTCCAGGCACATGAAGTGTTTATATGGCAAAAAGTTGCTAGTCAATACCTGAACTGAACAAAAATTGAAATGGCAGTGTACCTGAGACAGAAAGATTACTTCTAGATAGGGGGGGGGGGGGGGGAAATCTACTACTCCATCAACTCTGTTGTCAGAATTTCTCCTCCTGTTGCAGAACAGGGAATCAAAGTTTTCATTTAAGTTTTTAGCAATTTTTGGTCTGTCACTTTTATTGTTGAGGCTAAATATACCATATTTTTTGGAGTATAAGGCACACCTTTTTCCCCCCTAAAAGGGGAGAAAAATTTAGGTGTGTCTTATACACCGAATGTAGCCCTGCCCACCCACTGGACCCCACCCTTTGGCCTCTGCCTCATAGCAGTTACCTCCTTGCAAGCAAACAGCAAGAAAAAACAGCTCCTTTCAGCTTCAGCACAGTCTAATTAGAACACATTGATTGGATCGGCCTCCCGGACTTTCAGCTGATTTGCTCTCAGCTGTTTTGAGCAGGGCTCAGCTGCTTGCTGCAAAGAGGTAAATTGCTAGAGCAGATTTTTCCCCCCTTGTACTAATCAAACTATGCTGAAAACGAAAATGAAAGTAAAGCAGGCTGTTTGCTGTTTGCTGCAACAGGCAAAACTGCTGAGAGGCAGAGATAGAGGGAGATTTCTTTTTCTTCTTTTCCTCACCAAAAAAGGTAGGTGCGTCTTATACTCCGGTGCATCTTATACTCTGAAAAATATGGCAACTATGCAAGATGATATATACTTACAATTGAACAATGAGCATAGCACAAGAGAACAGGAGGTTGAGGAACAGGGAGAGAGAGATAGAGAGGGAGGGAGGGAGGGGGGGAGGGAGGGAGGGAGGGAGAGGGAGAGGGAGAACCAAATCTTTGTCTACAGTGATACCTAGGTCTTTGACAGCTTCAAAAGTCAGTGAATTTGGTACTCGACATATTTTCATGTGAAAACGTTGTCCCTGTACTGGTAGTTTCTTTGGTATTTGGCATGCTGTAAAAGAAATATGGTGACAGCAGGAAATGGACAGAAATTCAGCCATGCTGGGAAGGTCACTGACATAGGAAAATGTGTAAACAGAAAGTTTTTCCCAGTCAAAACAAAGAATCACATGGTAAGTCACCGGATTTATTCGGCACTCATAGGTTTTGGTATCCATCATGCCTCCCAGAGCCAATTAACTTTGACTACCGAGGTACCATTGTATCAGGATTCTACTTACCTTTACTACCGGTTCACAATGGGGCCACGCGCGCAACCCATCACTGCATTGTATTTGAGGTTTCTTAGATTAGTTGGATTGCACCTGCTATCCTCCCAACAATTATGGTTTCCTTACATTTCTATTTCCTTTATTTATATTCTCTGTCTCATGCCTTCATTATTCATTCCTTACTATCCCAGGAATGAATAATGATGGCATGAGACAGAGAATATAAATTGCTTGATGCCATTCAATGGGAATGTATGTTCTGGCCTGATCATCCCTTTTTGCTCATCCTTGTTAGCTTCATGTGCAAAATCCTTCTGTAAAGTCCTTGGTTCTCTTCTGTTAAAAATCTTGTGAACTGAACATCCACCCAGAAGGGAATATAATGATTTAAAATAGTCTGCAAAAGGAACAATATTGTAAAGAAAACCAAGCATAAGCAATCAGCCTCCAATTATCTACAAACTTCATAAATAACACACCAACAAATCAACTGAGAGAAAAATGCAGGATGATTATAAACAACCAGGGATATATTTCTCGCCTTAATACATGGAAGAATTGCTGGGACTTATATTCTGGGTTTCCGTAGAACGAGCTTCAGATTGACAAGCAGCAAATCTGGGCTGTGTGGTAAAAAATTATGTTCATGCTGGACATGTCTGGAACCACCGTTTTTTCCTCTTGAAGGATCCATCAAAGTAACTGATGCAGAAGAAATGCAATTATCATGAACGATAAGATGTTTGACAAATGGACTGAGGTGAGCAAAGGCAATGAGAATGCAGACTTGGTCACCAACGTATCTGCTTTCATTTCCTGTTTTTTGAGACCTGGGTAACCGCTGAACCATTTGATATACTATGGGTGTTATGGGTGTCTATAAGACACCAGGAGTGGGGGTGGGGGTGGCTAGTGGAGGAATCTGATTTCAGCTAGACTTGAGCAAACATTGTGATATATTATAAAGTGCAAGAACTCATAATGAGGACACTGTTAAGAAAAGTAAAACTAACAATATGATAATCACTCTATTTATATATGCTGTAACTCTACTAGGAGGGAGGGAGGGAGGGAGGGAGAAAGGAAGGAAGGAAGGAAGGAAGGAAGGAAGGAAGGAAGGAAGGAAGGCAGGCAGGCAGGCAGGCACAGTGTTATAAGTTTATATAGTCCTTTGGTATTTAATTTTTATTTTACAATATAGCCCACATTTACATCATACTATAAAGTCAAAGCCTTTATTTTCATTGTACATCATGTATACAATGAAATTGGTTGTATAATATGTAGTCTTCCATTTTAATGTTGCGATTGTAAATGGATTGCTTTAATTGAATTTTATGGATTCTTTCTGGGAATATGTTTGAGTGGGCTTTGCTCCAAAAGATGAGATGTAAATTCTGGAAATCCAATAAATATTATTAAACAACTCAGCATTCATAAGAAAAAAATATCCAAGGAAAAGGAAGTAGAAGTGGGTAAAAAAAAAACCCAGAGAAAATACCTCCCTCCCTTCCCACTTTTCCAAACAGTTCTTCTCTCTACTCAAAATGCTTTCCTTTGAAACTGCATTCCTGGTTTGTTTTTTAAAATAATCTTATATTCTTGCACACCTCTGCATGAGAAGCACAGCTAGATTTTCAATTCCTGTGGTTAAATGTGCTAATAATGAGGCATCGTTGTAAGATTCTTTATAATCAGATTCTCCTAAGAATCATGGAAAGAATGAGAAAGACAAGAAGCACATAGGGAAAGGACAAACTGGTTGACAGTAGAACAACACAGAAAACACAGAACAAATCGAAGTTACCCAGAATATTGCTTCCTCGCGTGTCCTTCTGAGGGTCCCCCCCCCCTCACCATAGATTCCTTTGTTATAGAACCATTTTTCAAGAGCTTCTGACTCATTCAGGAAGCCACAATGGGGTTACATCTAATTTGCCCACAACTTCCATGAAATAAACGTTCATTAATGACTGCTGAAAAAGAGGTAGAGGCTGCAGGCTTCTTGTGCCGAAAACTACAGGCCCAAAAAGGGGCCTGAAGTCCCATTGCTGCCATCGCTGCTGTGTTCTTCGCACCGGCTGTGCAGGTGCACCCCATTGCCTGCTGGGGCCGCTCGCAGCCAGACCCGGCCAAGAGAATGGCCTACTATGTCAGAGGGATAATGTCTCAGTGGAGCTGCTTGGAAGGCAGCTGCCACAGTCTGTCCCTTTAAGGTACTTCAATGTGTGTGTGGGGGGAGGGGGAGATCATAAAGGAACAGGCCACAGGAGTTGCCTTCCAAGCAGCTCCGTTGCAAAAGGAGGCAGAAAAGTTTAGCCAAGTCTTCCCCTCCTTCTTGGGCATATACACAGAGCATGCACACATCTCAAGCCTCCAGAACCTTCTGTGAGGAGACAGTGTGTGGGAAAGTCCCTCCGATGCCGTGAGATGTGTGCCTGTTTGCTCTGTGTGTACGAGGCCGAGAAGGAGGAGAAAAGCAGCCAGGTTGAGTGCTGCCGCAGAGAGAAGCAGCCAGGTTGAATGCTAGAAGACTTGGCTGAACTTTTCTACCAGTTCTGTGGGCGTGGCTTGGTTGGTTCATGTGACTGAGTGGGCATGGCCAACTTGATGTCATTCACAGAAAGGTGCCATCCAACCACTGCTCATTGAGTCACATGACACCCCCCCCCACCAAGCCACACCCACAGAACCGGTAGTAAAACAATTTGAATCCCACCACTGGTTTGTCCCTATGTATGGAAGATATTCCATATCTATTATAATAATATCAAAAAGGACCCAGTTTGTGGGGGCAATAAGCTGACTTTGTATAAATATACAAAAGTATGAAGGCTATTGCTTAGCACATTGTAAGCCGCCCTGAGTCTCCGGAGAAGGGCGGCATATAAATCAAATTAAAAAAAAAAAAGACCCTGCTCTAGTGGCTCTTCTAAAATAAAGTCAAAGAACAAGAGAGCAGATCTCCTTCAGGCTTTCAGTCAGCATCATTTTTGCTTCCACCATCTGTGAAAGAGGCAGGGTGACCTTAATCTGATACAGAACTTCAGGTATTATGAAATAGACTTTGGATGAATAGTCAACAGTGTTTGAGAGAAATGAAAACAGAAGGAAGTTTTACCACTTGATACAAAGCAAATATCAACAAAGGCCCTTAATCATTCCTGTGAAGAAGTTCCTTAAAAATCTGTTTCTCCTCAGTAAGCATCTGGATCCCACAGTGAAGTTCTGACTCATTCTCATAAGATTTCATTCCAGTAATAACAGACCTTAACAGCACTTTCCCATCAGTTCTTTAGAGCCACAACAATGCCCTTAAGAACAAGTGAGTAAATTCCATTGCTAAGTGGAACCTCCAAAGAAGTCTTAAACCTTTGTGGAATTTAGTTCATAGAGAGCAAAAACGATGACACAGTGCAAAGGAAGCATGAAAGGAAATAAATAAAAGTGGTCATAAGGAATCACTGGAGATGTTGCTGTATTAAATGGCTTCTGGAGGTCCTCAAGAAGAGATTGGACAGGCATTTGTCCAGGATGCAAGTCTTCTGCCTTCAGCAGGGAGATGGACTAGAAGTTCTCCAACTTCCCTTCCAGCTCTGTGATTCTATGATTCTTTTGTACAGTCCGGACAGACAATTCCTTTCCATTGGCAAGCTCCCCAGGAAATAAAATGCCAAATAATCAGTAGTGAAATTCATTTTATTTTTACTACCGCTTCTGTGGGTGTGGCTTGGTGGGCATGGCAGGAGAAGGATACTGCAAAATCTCCATTCCCACCCCATTCTGGGGCCAGCCAGAGATGTTAGTTGCCAGTTCTCTGAACTACTCAAAATTTACGCTATCGGTTCTCTAGAACCTGTCAGAACCTGCTGAATTTCACCCCTGCAAATAATGCATTAGGAAGACATACTTATCAAGCAGCTCATAAAATTAGCTGCACAAAGGGATGGGTTTTCTACCATCCTTAGCCCTGAAAAGGTTAAATAAGGGAAAATGTTTCTCCTACATCAAATTTTCATTATGTTTCTACCCATAATTACCATTCCTTTGCAAATCATATGGAGTTGTGTGAAAGAACAGAATAGCAATAGCACTTAGACTTATATGCTGCTTCACAGTGCTTTACAACCCTCTCTAAGCGGTTTACAGAGTCAGCATGTTGCCCCCAAACAATCTGGGTCAGGGGTGGTATTCACTTACCTTTGTTACCAGTTCACAAAGGTGAGCACTCGCTCGCTCTACACATATGCAGAGCCTTCTATTCAAGCGCAGACGGTCAGAGACGGGATGTGATGACGTCCGGGCAGGTGGGTGGAGCCTCCCACTGTCAGCGCTACCGGATCGTGCAATCCAGATAGAGTCAGCTGAATTTCACCACTGATCTGGGTCCTCATTTTAATTTACCAAAATATTTTTATAAAATGCAAAAGTTGTGAAAGTAATGGAAACAGAGAAATGAACATGAGCTATTTGTTTATTTATTTTTTAAAAGATGACAAACTGATTCAGAAAGAGATTGCAGTAAATTTAAGGTTGGAAAAGGCTAGACATAATTTGAGATTCACCACAGAAGGATAAAGTTCTACATTTAAAATAAGTAATCTGATACTTTACAGAGGTTATGAACTATACCTCCCATGGTCTCCGATCACTGATGTTGCTACCTAAGGTTTGTGAAGGACAACAAAAATATTTTCTGTTATCCTCCAGAACAGTTAAAAGAGATTTTATAGCAACAGAGTGACAACTGAGATCCATAAGGAATATCTTGTCAGTTTCATCTTCATAGAAAAACAGCAAAAAACCCAAACTCAAGTGAAAACGAATAGAGGATAAATAGCAAAGGCATTGTGAAGGGAAAATGACATTGCTGGGAGTAATGATATATGGTGGATGGAAAATGAGTTGCAAATTTTTAAAAACATCTGGAATGCATTTTCTGAGATGTCTCCGAATAATAACACAAACCACAAGAGGAAAGTCAGACTAAGAATTACTCAGTTATTTTCTTCTTTCTCTCTCTCGCTATAAAGAGATGGGAACCTCATCTCAGAATTTTGTTCCCCACTGAAGGGGATGCTATGTTGGTTTATTTTTGAGAGTGAATTGTATAGCCATGATTCATCCTCAATCAGTGGAATCTTAATCCTTTCCTCTTTTGATTTGTCTAGAAAATCGCAGAGTTGGAAAGTTCCATTTACCCTATCAAGTCCAAACATTTGCTCAGGAAAGAAACTCATAATGAAACTTCCCAGAATGATGGGTATCAAGTCACTGCTTGAATATATCCAGAGAAGGAATTTACCATATGTTTGAGCAATTGCTTCTAGTTACCAAGTGCTGTCCCCCCCCCCCCCTCCCCCCCCCCCCCCCCCCACCCCCCCCCCCCC
>WNWU01013631.1:3511725-3524717 GCA_012654045.1 Ptyas mucosa | reverse complement strand
GCTATCCCGTGACCATTTTGGTGCCTTTTTTGTGTGTTATAACTTTTTAAGATTTTAAACAGAAGGCAGGGACTTTGTTGTGTTTATTGTTCTGTGAATGAACCTAAGAAGCTTTCTGACAGTAGACACATGCTTTAAGTAAGAGTGTGAAACAAACTAGGATTGTTTTATTCAGATAGGATTGTTTCATGTAGAAACTACAGTGTACAATGTATTGTCCCAAGGTGCTTTTCCAGGAGGCAACTGGACTTTCTTGCTTTTTCTTTCTCAAATGCCATCACCCTGCTAAACAAATAATTCTCTCAACCCTGTCAAACCTTTCAATAAGTCTGCATTACTATTACCATGTTTTCCCCAAAATAAGACCCTGTCTTATATTTTTTTGAACCCTGAAATAAGCATTGGCCTTATTGCCATGCGCTCAAATGCCCGATTGAGCTTATTATCAGGGGATGTCTTATTTTGGGGAAAACAGGATACTATTAGTCTTCTCATCATTCCTTTCACCCATCTCCTCCCACTTATGACTGTATGACTGTAACTTTGTTGCTTGTATCCTTACAATTTATATTGATATTGATTGTTTACTAGTATGAGTCGATTGCTTATTTGTACCCTATGACTATCATTAAGTGTTGTACCTTATGATTGTTGACGAATGTATCTTTTCTTTTTAGGTACACTGAGAGCATATTCACCAAAGACAAATTCCTTGTGTGTCCGATCACACTTGGCCAATAAAGAATTATATTCTATTCTATCTATTCTATTCTTTTGAACACATTTCACTTCTCATACAAGAAGCTTCTTCAGCTCTGACAAGATAGTGGGGAATGGAAAGCATCTTTGGGACAACTATGACCTGGATAACTGAGAATCTCTACAGACTTGTACAATGTATTATTTTGGAAAGAACATATTTATTTATTTAAAAAGCTTACTAGTCTTTTAGTCATTTGAACTTTTTTATGTGATAAAATAGGATTCTGTAGGAGGAGAAATTTGTGGAATCAAATATTAGCGGCAAAGGCTTTATTATTGTTTCACTGTTTCCTCTTTTTTAATACAGCTACCATGTTACAGATAGTCCGCGACTTACAACTATTTGTATAGTGGCCATTTGAAATTGCAATGCCACTTTAAAAAATGACTTATGACCATTTTTCACACTTACGAATATCTCCATGGTGCCGTGATCCAAATTAGGACAAGCAGCAAGTATTTATGACAGTTGCAGTGTCCCAGGGTTATGTAATCACTATTTGCAACTTTCCCAGCCAGCTTCCAACAAGCAGAATCAATGGGGAAATCAGTTTCACTTAACAACCATGTTACTAACTTAAACAACTGCAGTGATTCGCTTAACAGCTATGGCAAAAAAGGACATAAAATGTGGTGAAACTCAACCACTGTCTTGCTTAGCAATGGAAATTTGGGGCTCAGTTGTGGTTGTAAGTTGCGGAATACCTGTAATGTTTTCGCAAAGTCCTAAGAGTGCTCATTAATTACAAAAAGATGCAACCTGCGTAGTGCAGTGATTAAAGCAGGGGTGAAATCCAGCAGGTTCTGACAGGTTCTGGAGAACCAGTAGCAGAAATTTTGAGTAGTTCGGAGAACCAGCAAATACCACTTCCGGTTGGCCCCAGAGTGGAGTGGGAATGGAGATTTTGCAATATCCTGCTCCTGGAGTGGGGTGGGAATGGAGATTTTCCAATATCCTTCCCCTGCCACACCCACCAAGCCACACCACGCCCACCAAGCCACGCCCACAGAACCGGTAGTAAAAAAAATTGGCTTCACCACTGGATTAAAACGAAAGGCTAGAAACCAGAAGACTTTGAATTCTAGTCCTGCAGAATTCCCTAACCCACAAAGCTTGCTAGGTAATATTGAGTCAGTCATTCTTTCTCAGCTCTATGAAGAAAGCTAGGGCAATTCATTTCCAAAATACCTTGCCATCAAGACTGCACTGACTTAAAAGCACAAACACACACAGACACACACAAATGGGAAGGTCCTTCATAGCACCAAGGCATAAAGCCTTCGCTACAGGTAGTCCTCATGTTACAACCAAACATTTAGCGACATTCAAACTTCTGATGTGCTGATTGATACTTGTAAGGGAACCTCATATTTACAATGGTTGCTTGGTATCTGGATTGCTATTATGACATCACAGTGTCCTGTGGTCATGTAATTTGTGACCTTTCCAAAATAAAGTCAGTGGGGAAGCCAGCAGGAAGTTAAAAATCATGGTCATGTGAACCCTCACTTAACAACCTGCACTATCCTCACTTAATAGCAACCAAGACTGCCAGAACTGCCATCACTAAGTAGCACTGCCACATACTTACAACTTACAACAGCAGCATTTAGTGACAGAGTTTTCGGTCCCAACTAGTCTCATAAATAAGGACTGTGAGAATCTCCTCTAGTTACATTAGTGCAGGGAGTGTTTCCTGGGCTCATTTTTGACAGATGAACCTTTGTATTCAATTTCCCATCTTTTAAAATTATCTCCAAGCTTCCCTTCTAATTGTCTATGGCAGGGGTGGGCAACACTGGCCCTTTTATAACCTATGGACTTCAACTCCCAGAATTCCTGAGACAGCCAAGCTGGCTCAGGAATTCTGGGAGTTGAAGTCCACAGGTTGTAAAAGGGCCACAGTTGCCCATCCCTGGTCTATGGAGATTCTCAATTATCCAGGTCATAGTTTTTTGGTTCTGACTTTCCAGAAAGTCCAGTTGCCTCTTGAAAAAGCACCTTTGGGAGTTCCCTTCTAATGAAACAAGACCTTCATCCTCACCAATGATTGTTGCTAATTTTACTGTTGCTATCCATATTAACTTGTACCTTTCAAATACCTGCACACACAAAAAAATAAGCTATTTGCTTACAGGCATTTACACTGTGCTCTACCTGCTGGCTCCACTTCCTCTATTTTCTGTTTAAAATGTGTTTCCTTGCAAGTAGATCGTAACACTCTTTGAAACAAGTTGTCCCATCTGTAACTTGTGCAAAAATGACAAAACAATGGGAACTTTCCACTGTTGTCCATAAACCTCTGAGTGAAAGAAAGAAACTTTCTTTGTTCTCCAAAGATTGGTATGTTCATCTCCCAGTGCCAACAACTGGACAGTTCATGAGGAATAAGAGATATGGAGGAAGTTCCTTGCTGTAAACCACATAGTGCAAAACTAGGTAAAACGGGGGGAAACAAGAAAAATGGAGAGGGGTGGGACTAAGTGGTAACAGGAAGATCTCTGAATTAAGCTTGCATCCGGTGGGTATTTTCTAGCTGCTGATATTTGGTTGAAAAGAAACTGGGAGTCTGTCTTCTATGTGATTCCCATCTGATTCCACCAGCTATATGATGCAAGTACACAAGGAACATTTCAGAGTTTCAATGGAACAATAGCACAGCTCTTGCCAAAATTACATCACACACTTTGGGTAGAAGGAGGTGGAGAGAGGCAGGAATTGCAAGCACGCCAGAAGTTTTGTTTTGATTCCCAAAGAGGCTGAGAACACTATTTTTTAGCGAATGGAACTTACATATACCAGAAAAACTACTTGTACTCTTAAAAGCCTCCAGTTTTGCTGACTACACTGTTTCAAAATGCCAAATTGCATACCCTTCTTCCTGTCACTCCTCTTAATGCTGGTTTGAAGCTTAGTGTATCCAAAAGAAAACATTAACTTTTTGTGTTCTGCAACTAGAAGAACTGACTTCCCACTTCCTCTACAAACATCTTAGGGTGAATTAAGGAAAAGGAACCTGCAAAGAAATTATTACCGTATATACTCGAATATAAGCCGAGTTTTTCAGCCCGTTTTTCAGGCTGAAAAACGCCCCCTCGGCTTATATTCGGGTCACGAAAAAAATGACTTTTTCCCTGCAACTGTTTTGGCTCCCAAGAGTGGCAAGGAGGCTTCCTAAAGCCAAAACGGGGCGTGGGGTTGTGTGTGCGGTGCCCCTCCCCCTTGTCCCTTTTTGGCTCCCAAGGCTTGCTAGGGGCATGAGGGGGGTGCCTAGCAAGACTCTCTGCAGCCCCCTGGAAGCAAAAACAGGCGGGGGGGGGCTTAAAGGGAGAAAGAAACAAAGAAATCCTCACCCTTTAGGGAGATCCCATGTGCACTGAGCTTGAGTTTAGAGCTGATTGTAATTGGCTGCTAGCTAGCCTTCTTGTAATTGGCTGCTAGCTAGTGGGTTCTCCTAGCTTGGCTGTCTCAGGAATTCTGGGAGTTGAAGTCCACAGGTTGTAAAAGGGCCACATTTGCCCAGCCCTGGTATCTCTTAACAGAGGCTTCAACTTGCCTGAAATTAGATCAAGCCAGTGATTGGGTGGGCGTGGCTAGCTGGTCATGTGATATATGTGTATAGGGACTACTCAGAGGGCTGAAAAAAGTCATTTCTGACAGGTCCTCGCACTTCTGACTGGTCCTCACACTTATGACCATCCTCACATTTATGCCCGTGCAGCATTCTTAAAACCATGTCACTCATTTCACAACTGCTTCTCTTCACCATGGTGACAAGATAGGGCAAAAATGTAAAATGTGAGGACAGTCGTAAGTTTGAGGACTGGTCACAAGTGCGAGGACCAGTCAAAAATTACTTTTTCAGCCCTCTGAGTAGTCCATATGCACAAAAGGACTACCCAGAGGGCTGAAAAAAGTGATTTCTGACAGGTCCTCGCACTTTTGACCAGTCTTTTTTTATTTTGAAATTTACTGCTGCATTTCCCACCCCCGGCTTACACTCGAGTCAATGAGTTTTCCCAGTTTTTGAGGGTAAAATTGGGGGGGGGGGTCGGCTTATATTCGGGTCAGTTTATACTTGAGTATATACAGTATATTTTTCAAGAAGTACCAGCGCAAAATATTAACACTGTAATTCAAATTGGGCTTTTTAAATGTCTTTGGTCTTAGGATGATCCCAAATACATGTACTTAAAGTTGCAAGCACAACATATGTTTTCCATTCTATGCAAAGAGAAGTAGTGTACCCTTCCTGCTGCAATCAGAAAACATCCTTTCCTATGTTTATGTTAGCCTGGAATCCTCTCTTTGATTTAGCAATACAATATGTATCAACTACATTATCAGTATGTATATCTACACCAGGGGTGGGTTCTAAATTATTTTACTACCGGTTCTGTGGGTGTGGCTTATTTTGTGGGCGTGGTTTGATGGTCATGTGACAAACATTTTTTTAGGATTCAGCAGCTGCTGCTTTACTGCTCTACCAGGCTTTTGACTGCTTGCAGAGCCGTACCAGTCTACCCATTTTTTTTTTTTGAGCATTCCAGTCTACCTATTTGTTTTTGGAGTGCACTGGTCTACCACCACACACCCTTTTACTGCTGATCAGCTGTAGGGCAGCCCTTTGAAGTTCTGTGGCAAGAGTTTAAACAGTTTTTTGCCACTCTGCCACCACCGAGAACATCAGAAACTACTTTCAGCCAGCTTGGCCTCAGTTGCCAATCTACCACCATCGAGCGGTTTACAAGGAGCAGATAGGTTCTAGCCAATCAGTTGGGAAGCTTCTTGGCTTTTTAATTTAAAGCTAAGGTGTCTTGTGTTTTTTTTCCTCTTCTTTGTCAAGTGAGCCCTGATTTTTTTCCTTCTAGCTGATCAGCTGGGACTCGGGAGACAGCAAATAGATTGGGGATGGGACGAAGCAGAGGTGGCATTTACCGGTTCTCCGAACTACTCAAAATTTTCACTACCAGTTCGCAAGAACCGGGAGAACCGGTAGCAACCCACCACTGATCTACACATTTGTATCAACAATAAGTATCAATTACACATTTATCAATTCAATTCAACCATCCAGGAAAATGTCCATTTTGAATCAATTGAGAGGCCATCCAGTTTGGTTCTGCCATTGAAATCTGAATTATGAGTTGAACTTGCAAGGTTCTCATGAAACATGGACATTAACAGCACACACAGCACAAAAGCTTAATATGTTCTATCAATGTTGCCTATGGAGAATTCTGGATGTCACTTGGTCTGAACTTGTCATCAATGAGGAAATTTTCTGTTGGAATAGATCCAGAAAGTTGCAGGCCATTGTGATGGATTGTGCGTAGCTAACCATATTCATCACTTTCCAGAACACTGATATTTGAAAAATTCTACACGATGGGAGATGCCAAAGGGAAAGCAGAGGTGAGGTAGACCATCCAAAACTTGGTGTCACACATTAAAAGATGACTTATGGACAATGGACATCAAATGGGGAAATGCTGAAGACACTGCAGTGTATCCATTGGGTTCATTGGAAGAAATCTGCTGCCCTATGAGTTTCATGTAAAGGGAACCAATGTTGATGATAATAACTCTCCTTTCTTCCAGGTCATCAAGATGGCATGCACAGACCCTTCACCACAGTCCTGCACAATAACCTTATGAGATGTCTGTGGAGATTCTCAGTCAACCAGGTGATGATTGTCCCAAAGGCGCTTTTTCAAGAGGCAACTGGACTTTCTGGTTTTTGTTTGAAGACATTTTGATTCTCATCCAAGATGTGTTTTTGGATGAGAAGTGAAACATCTTCAAAGAAAAAACAGAAAGTCCAGTTGCCTCGAGAAAGCAGCTTTGAGACAACCCTGTGAGTTCGATTGTACTGAACTGTTTGCCTCAGTCACCTCTTGAATTCTGTGGACAAAGGTGGATTTGAATCTGTGATTTTGTCATCTAACTCTTAGGTTTAGAAAGCCTCTGCGCTTCTTTCCAACCATCATATGGACACAACAAACATTTTAGGTTCTGGCTGTCCTTATTTTCAGTATTATTACCTTACCAGCCTACATCCCATATTCTCTGATCAGGCCAATAAAGAAAACCAGATTTTCTTTCTATTATTCTGCTTCCTTGTCTCAAGAATGACTCTGCAATATAATTTAGACTGAAAAACAGTAATTGTTCAGGCTCTCCTAGGAAATTTATTGACCGAGGAGATTTGACCTGGAGCTTTAGAGTCAGAGTAGAAACATAGCAACTGGAAGAGCGTTGACTAATCTGTATATGTCAGAAAAGATGCATGTTCTGAACTCATTTTTTACAAGATATAAAGTCACATTAATAAATTCTTAGGAAAGCAGCATCTTTAATAATCTTTAATAATGTCTCACCCTCGGAACTGATGCATAAATCAACCTCTTTTAATTCCTGCTGCTGTACATTATGAAATGTGTTAGTGATTTTACATAACCAATGGGTAAAAAGATGCACTGTTTCCATCTGGAAATTAAGGGGAAAAGCTTTGGGCTCAATATCCTTGTAGTATTATAAACTATTCTTCCTGAAGAGCTCTCTTTCTCTCTCTCTCTCTCCCCCCTCCCCATACACATACTTCAGCATTTTATGCCACAAACTACAAGGTTTTGTAGGGGATAAATAATTTATCCTTTTGAGCAAGCAAAACAACATGCAAATCATTCAAATACTGTATGTCAACAAGCCCGCCAAAGAAAAGGAAGAACAAAGACAAAAGTCACAATTCCTATTCCTTATCTGTTCAAATAGTCTCTTTACTGCTTATAAACACCCTTGACTGTCATTGTATCTCCTCCTCCTTGTAAGAATTAATGATGCCAAAAGGGAGACAGGAAAAAGTCTAGAAGTAGACAGTAGATTTAACATGTAAGAAGAATCTTCTTCTGTCTGTTCGCCCAAAGGAAAAAGAGAGAAAAAAAACCCCACTATCACAGGTCAAGTGAGGGTTTTTCTTTTTTATCAAAACCAGCATTGAAATGTTGTTGACAAATCTTCTTTCAGACTGAATTTGGCTCAAGAATGGCATGCTTTATTTTATTTTTTTCACTCTTTCCAATTTGTACAAAAGGTGAATGGTCTGCCACTCCTAATACATAAATAGCCATTGGAGGTTAAACTGGGTGCTCCCTGCCAAAACAGTTGTTCCTACTTGCTTGATTTCTGGTATTTCACCCAGCAGAGTACAAAATGTCTTGGACTACATGCATTATTGAACATGCTTTGCATATTTCTGTTTGAAAAGCCAGGCGTGTTAAAATAAGAAAGGGAAAACTCCATCCTTTTAGGCCCCAGTGGGAAATGAGCTACAAATTACACACATGTTCATAAAAACAACTTCACCACATGAGGAGCTTGGCTAAGACCCTATCTTCACCTGCATTTGCTATTTCACAATGATCAACCAGATGAACTGATGGATAGCATTTTTTTCCACTATAGGACTAACATATCTGGGCTGCAAAAATCCAAATGACCACTAGATTGAGAAAATAGATACTGTTTGTATCACAGCTGTAAAACTGTGAGAGCAAGTTCTCTGTAATGAGAAGAGAGAAAAACTTGAGGAATCGGAGGAATAGTAGCTTCCAAGACAACAGTAAGGTAAAAGAAACCTGAGTTCGGGTCCAAAAAAGTAACCTAAGGAAACATCTCAGAGCTGCACTGAAAGTACAGTCTTTCAATAGTCGACAGCCCAATGGCTTCTATGACCTGGGGGAGGGGGCATCTTGAGCAAGATAAATCATCCCAATCCTTCAGCACAAGCACAATGAAATTCATGCAAGGTCAGCAGAAATCCAAGAAAGTCAAGGCATAAAAAAGTCAATGAAGACCCTAGAGAAGGAACAAGTAAGAGCTGAGGTGGCACAGTGGTTAGAGTGCAGTACTGCAGCTACTTCAGCTGACTGCTAGTTCAGCAGATCAGCGGATCAAATCTCACCGGCTCAAGGTTGACTCACCCTTCCATCCTTCCTAGGTGGGTAAAATGAGGACCCAGGTTGTTGGGGGCAATATGCTATTTAGTATACTGTATTTGGTGTAAGCAGTGGTGGGATTCAAGTAATTTAGCAACTGGTTCTCTGCCCTAATGATCTCTTCCAACAACCAGTTCACCAAACAGCTCAGAAAGTTAACAACCGGTTCTCCCGAAGTGGTGCGAACTGGTTGAATCCCACCACTGGGTGTAAGCCACCCAGAGTCCTCGGAGTGTGGGCGGCATAGAAATATGACTAATAAAATAAAATAAATAAATAAAAGAAGTCCAGAGGAAGGCAATGGAGTCAAGGAATGAGAAGTCAAAAGCATGCATTGATGATGGATTGAGAATGGTTGTGTTTGACAACCTTAGGCTCCAAAAGCTGAGCTAAATTGGTGCTGCCCAGTGCACCTATAAGGAGGGATAAGACTGTCTCTTCATGAGTAGCCTCATTTACCTCCATTGTGCTTCCTCCACTTGGCTCTGTGCATCTAGGATCCAGCTAGGGGAGGCAACTTCTTTTTGCCAGTGACTGGCTGCAGCTGCATTTCTTCCTGCAAAGCCAGATGGTCGTCTATGCTCACTAGCTACAGTTGTGCTAGTCCTTCTGCCTGGAAATCCAGCCATTCATCTGGTTGCTCAGTCACGGATTCCCCTGACATGCCTCACCTTAAACATCTACTCCTGTTACAGAGCTTCCAGATTGCCCTGATGCTCCTCAGTGTCTCCCTCTGATGTCCTGGAGTTCTTCCTCCTCATCTGAGCTGGCATTCAAGACAGCCATTACAATCACCAAAACAAGAAGCAGGTGGAAACCATCCCACCTGCAAAAAAAAAAAAAAAAAAGAATAACCAGATGTTCAATAGCTTCTTGAATATTGTCAGGGTGGGACTCTGTCAAACATAATTCTCTCTCTCTCAATTAAATTCAGCCATTTGCCATAAAAATAAAATAATAATAATAATAATAATAATAATAATAATAATAATAGAAAATGGTGAAGATCTTGTGGGACTTTCGAATACAGATGGATCGTCACTTGGAACACAACATGTCAGATATCACAGTTGTTGAAATTTGAAATGTACAATTTATTGACATCATGGTACCAGGAGATGCCAGAATCAAAGAAAAAGCACTGGAAAGAATTATAAAATATCATTACCTGGCCATAAAAACTACACGGCTATGGATGAAACATGTCACAGTGATACCCATTGTCACTGGGGCACTTGGTACCATGTCCAAGAATTTCACAAAACACTTCAAGAAATTGTAGCTTCCTGCAATAACATCAGCGGAACTGCAAAACCCTGCGCTACTCGGAACATCATATATTTTAAGAAGGTACTTGGTTGATAGCTAGGATGCTGGCAGCAACCCGTGTCAACCATTTGCACCAGTCAATGGTATTAGTGAACATTTTTAAATGTCCTGTTGACTGAGTTTAATTTTTAATGAATAAAAGAGAATAATAATTATTATAATAATAAAAAATAAAAATAAAAATAAAAATAAATCAGAGAATCCCTTACAAATGCCCATTCTGTTTTTACTCTCCATCAGTAGAAAACCTATCATCTTTATGGAGAAGGGATTCTAACATTAAATTATTCTTACTATCAAGAGATTTCTCGCAATGTTTAATAGAAATCTACTTTCTTTTAATGTAGCCAATTATTGTAAAATGTTCTCCAGGGCAACAAAAAACAAAAAACAAAACCTCCTTGCCTTCTTCTCTGTGTGACAATTTTGCTGAAATATGAGCTGTTCAATTTTTTTTGTCTTCCAGATTAATCAGTTTCTTCAACGTTTTCTTACAGATCTTCCTGCAACTGTCATGTAACAATCACTCTGATATATTCTCTTCCTTGCATCATTCAACCATTGCCATCTCAAAATGATGAAACAGCACAGTGTCATGATGCAAGCTTTGCCTTTTCATTTTTGCATAACAATGTCACATGAAAGTAAATGAAGAACAGAATCTGTATCATGATGTTGTGATAGATATGTAATCATTAGTGCTTCCTTGTCTTTCTTCTGGATGATATGCATTCCAATCAATCCAGAAGTTCAACGTCATGTTAGATTGCAAGAATGAAACTCATTGACTTGATAATTGCAACATTCTAAGGATCTGCATTTTTTGATAAAGAGTCTGGAGACTAAATTGTATGATGAATTGGGTATGTTTAGTCTAATAAAGAGAATGCTTAGGGGAGACTTGATAGCAATCTTCCAATACTTGAAGAGCTATCATAAAGAAGAGAGGTTTGATTTATTCTTCAAAATTCCTGAAGGTTGGACAAAAAGTAATGGATGGAAGTTCACCAGAGGGAGATTCAACTTGGAAATAAGAAAGAATTTCTGATAGCGAGAAGGATTAATCAATGAAACAATTTTCCTTCCGGGTTGTGGATGCTCCATAACTGGAGATTTTCAAGAAAATTTTGGACAACTATTTATTATAAGGAATATTGCCTTAGGCAAAAGGTTGAACTAGAAGATCTCCAAATTCCTTTCTACCCATATGTTTCTATGAAAAGCAATGCTAAATTGGTTGTCCTATCTATACAATCATTAGTGTAGAAGGAGGAAAAATAGTAATAAGAAGAAGTATCAATAGAAGAGAATATTTGTATTTAGGCATTCAATTTTAAGATGCTTAGTACTTTCTTAGTTGCTTTCTTGCAGGTATTTCAGTACCCAACTAAGTAACATCACTGAAGATGTTATCTAGTTTGGTAATGAAACATCTGTAAAAAAACAACCAAGTTCAAAGAACACCAAGGAACCCACCTAATGAGTAATTATGAAAGAACTTAGAAATATGTACAAAATAGCTAATGTCAATTTAGAATGGTTGAAATAAGAATTCCAATATCTTGCATTGGTTTTGCTTATATGAAATTAATACCTTGATTCAAGCCATAAATAAAAAATATTTCACTTAATGTCTATGGAGTTTCTCAGACATCCAGATCATAGTTGTCCCAAAGGACAGCCTTCCCAAATCTGAAGAAGCTTCTTGGATGAGAAGCAAAACTTCAAAGAAAAACCAGAAAGTCCAGTTGCCTCTTGAAAAAAGCACCTTTGGGATTTCACTTAATGTCGTCTTTTCCTCTTAAGATCTCTTTCATAGATGGACTGCTCATGGAGAAACACAGGCCTAGATAAACTGGGGAACCCTCACACTGTTGATGCTGTCAACATCTGCACAGAAATGTATTTGCTGTTCCTCTTAAATAATACAGCTGGCTTGAGTAAACTATATGTTTTGATTCTAACAGGAGTTCAATTGCTTACCCATTTCTTTGCCAGCATAAAACAAATAGCCATGTAGATAATGTACCATCTCTGCATAGTTATAATTGATGATGAAGTTAGTCTTCAACTTATGATCACAATTGGGGACCAGAATTTCTGTTATTAAGCATGATGGTTATTAAGTGAGTCATACCTCATTTTACAACTTTTTTTTGCCATGATTGTTAAGCAAATCATTGTGCTTAAATCATGCATTGTTTAAGCAAATCTGGCTTCCTAGTCAACCTTCCTTGTCAGAAGCCAGGGAGCTAGGAAGGTTGCAAATGGCAATCCCATGATTCAGTGCTGCAACTATCAAAAATACATGCCAATCACCAAGCACCTGAATTGTGATCAAATGACTATGGGGATTCCACAATGGTCATAAATGCGAGGACCTGTTACAAGTAATTTTTTTCAACGCTGCTGTAACTTTGAACATTTGCTAAAGGACTGTAGATAAAAATTTGGTTTTTTTCTCTCTGTCTCTTTCTCTCAGCCTGTCTGTCTCTCTCTCTCTCTGTCTCTCTGTATGTCTCTCTCTGTGTTTCTCTCTTTCTCTCTGTCTCTCTCTTTGTCTCTCTCTCTGTCTCTCCATGTGTGTGTGTATGTGTCTCCGTCTCTGTCTCTGTCTCTGTCTCTTTCTCCCTCTCTGCCTCTCCCTCTCTCTGTGTCTCTGTCTCTGTCTGTCTCTCTGTGTCTCTGTCTCTCTCTCTGTGTGTGTGTGTGTTTCTCTCTTTCTCTCTGTCTCTCTCTTTGTCTCTCTGTCTCTCCATGTGTGTGTGTGTGTGTCTGTCTCTATTTCTCTGTCTCTGTGTTTCTCTCTTTCTCACTCTCTGCCTCTCTCTCTGCCTCTCCCTCTCTCTGTGTCTCTGTCTCTGTCTGTCTCTCTGTGTCTCTGTCTGTCTCTCTCTGTCTCT